>JAOBRC010689785.1:0-10499 GCA_027575255.1 Scolionema suvaense | reverse complement strand
AAATAGCAGGACTGTTCAATGTCTTGTGGGTTGAGCTATTTGAAACATTGTTACATCAAGCATTAAACATACATTTAGACATGCAACTAATTTTAACAGATGGCGGTTGCTGCTCTTCTGTCCTCATGAATTTGCTAAGAAACTACTGAATCGTTACCCATCCTAGCCTTTAAGGATTTTGCGCTAAACAATCAGAGGCAGGCTCAAACATGGAACCCATAGATCACAAGTCAGCTGTGTGACCAGCTGTGCTAACCAGAGCCCTAAAGATTGAGGCAGCTGTTCTACAACTGACTTCTAATCTATGAGTTTCACGTTACGTAAAGATTGAGATGGGTAGGGATTCTACAGTTTCCCAGCTGCTTCGCAGCAACCAATGTCAGTGATTCAAGGAACCTCCACATCAGCATCCAAATTTAGTTTCTTGATTTTACTGGCTTGTTGGTTTGCATATATTCAATCAATGTCATCATCAGACCATACTATTCCTTTTACGAGAAGAAGCATCGTAGCCTCCCATTATCCTTTTAACATAGATTTTGCTTATTGCAGCACCTCTCCTTTCTTGGGTTTTGTGCATTGTTTCATGTATATTTTAGCCAATTTTCATGGGTATAACAAGCATACTTTGAGAGATATGTAACTTTAGTGAGAGCTAGTTTTCAAAAGGATTCTATTTCTTAAATTCTTTACACTAGCCATGGTGTATGAGACGTTGAAAGTACTATGCCGTATTGTAGATTCTTGCTCTGCTACTGACATCCTACCCATCTTAGCCTCTGGAATGGGCTCTGGAATGGCCCAGTGGTAGCATGGTCTCCTTGTGCACACAAGGTTGACGGTTCGAATCCCACCAGCTGCTACTGGTAAGCACAAAATGCTTAAAGGCTAAGACGGGTAGAGGCTCAGTATAACTTATCTCTGAGTGATAGTGAAGCGATGAGCAGAGCACAAATCTACAATACTATAAGACCTTCACTTTGTCAACCAAATTCTATTATGCCATAGTTCTGGGCATCCGTTGAACTTATTTCTAGTGTTGCAGTGTTCCGATTTTCTTGCGAGCAAACTCAAGTGAAATTTTTTGTTATTCTAGTGTTGATTTTTTTCAGTGAAATGCTGACAGCTTCGCAATATTATGCTGTTGTGGCAGTTCAAATGAATGATCTTTAAAAAACATGGGTGATTTGTTATGTCCATACAGAACTTCAGAGCCCCATCTATAGGCAATCTTCTTGTAAAATGTTGTGCCAGGTAGCTTGTACCCCCTCTGGTATTAAAGATATACAAAACAGCCCTGACGGAATAGGGCTAAGGGAACTGTATCTCGAAAATGTTTTATGAGCATTTTGTAAAGCCTCAGTTACACCAAGGCAGTTTTTGCGATGCTTGCATAGCACCAAATATACTTCAGCTATATATGTAGTGAGGATTGTTAGTTTAAGATCTAGATTATGAACGAAGCAATGTTGAATTAATGAGCAAGAAGTCATAGGAATGTTATCGAAAAAATTTCCAGTATTTAAACTTGCTCCCCAACAATATTTTAGCTTGTACTATTTTAATTTGTCATTAACCACTCATGTTGCACAAGTGGCTGATTGTGTGAATCAAGTAGCCACAGTTTGCCTGAAACATTCCAATGACTTTGATAAGACACTACTGCTAGGTGGACACTTGTGTTTTGTAAAATGCATATTTGAACAGGGAAGTACATGTTCACAAACCCTCTTCCAAACAAGACCTGTTGACCGAGAATTTGGACTTCCCTTCTTTCAGTGTTGCCGAACTGTATATTCTTGCTCTTGCTAAATATCCTCAGACTCTGAAAACTTTTATCCAAATTTGTTCAAAGTTTCTGAAAATTCAGTCCAAAATGTTCCTCCAAAAATTTGGACTTTTGTTGTATGTGATATGATCATGGTGGCATGGGAGGATGCAAAATACTAACGATCAACCATAGTGACCTTGAATTGTAGATTCGTGCTCTGCTCACAATCACTTAGTGCTAGGTTTACTGAACCCCTACCCGTCTAAGCTTTTAGGGATTTCGCACTTGCCAATGTTTGCTGGTAGGATTCAAACCCCCGAGCTTGTGCGCAAAAGGCGACCGTATTACCACTGGGCCATTCCAGAGCCCTAAAGGTTAAGGCGGATGTTGGTTGGCCATTCCCCGTCAGTTCATCTACTCTGTGATAGCAACCTTGTTTATGACAAGATCGTCTTCGTATTGGTTATGTAATATTGGCAGCGATTTGAATCTGTGAAGCCATGTTCTCGCCTTCAGCTCCTGTGTCACAGTATTTCATTAGGGAATCAAGTCCCACTACTTGCATAAAAATTCATCCCGTGAAATAGGCTAGAAATTGTCTGATTTTTGTTATATCCAAATATTTATTTAATACTCTATTGACTGAGCTATGAGCAATATGCCAAATTTTTCATTTCAGGAAAATGCAGCATGGGATCAGAGTGGTTACTAATTTAAATATATTTTATGATACAAAAGTGCAAGAATCTTGATGTTTTGTTGACTAGGTATCGTGGTATTTATCATGAAGTGGAATCCCTGTACAATGCTGTCGATCATGTTGCAGATTTGGAGTGGTACACCAATGCATATGGAAATCAGCATCCTTTCATTGCCATGGAATATGTGGTGAGCTATGTATATTGTATCTCCAGACACATATTTGTGCATAGTTTTTGTCCGTATAATGTGTTATGCTCTAGGTGGGAAATTTAAGTCAAAATACACCAAGATGTAAACATAAGATTTGGTGCCCGCGTGGTGGTGTGTGTGATCCATGTAAGCTCTGCCTAGTTCATGACTATCTCATTTCCCATTTGGTATTTTATTGGTTGATTTTGTCTGTCATTGTCATCGACAGTTTTCACAAACCCTGCAAAGGAGTTGTGTCATGTCCTGCAGGAAGTATTCCTGAATTCCTTTACCCTTAACTTGGTGTTGTGCCCCTCGTGATGTAAGTCCTGTTATTTCTTCGTCTTTTGTGGATCATGGATCATGATTTGCACACCATGTACTGTAAGATGGCCAATGGGAGCATAGTTGCAACTAATGTGTGTGCTATTTAATTTTGTCCCGGTTATGTCACTGTGCAGTTTTGTTTAAATGCTATCTGGTCACTTGTTGGTTCTTCGTAAAACACGAATTTCTATGAGCTCATAGTTTTTGGCCAATGATCACTGATACTTCACGGCCTATCCACCAATTGGGACAATTGTCTGGCATAGATACGAACAAAGGTAGACAAGGCATTGCAAGTTGATTGGTAATTTACCCAGCTGACTGATGTATGATACGGGAAAGGACTAGGACTGTCTGTTTGCTTCATGGAATTCGGCAGCCCTCATTGAACAATATTTTCATTTAAAGCGGAGGGTTTTTGGTGCTTGAAGTCATTGTCACAGCTCTTAGTTGTTTATTAAGAGTGCTTCTTTCATCTTTTTGTTTGGCAGAACACCGAAGGTTTTTAGCTGCATATTTTCTCTGGGTAATAGAAAGCGAACTACTGAGTGTCAGTGCTTGGACACATGCATGCCTCAATATGTTCCAATTGATTTCTCATTCTTTATAATTGAGTTCTGTTGCTTGATGTCCAGAGAATTGTGGAAAACAGGAAACATCTGATACTAGTAGACTAGGAATGGTTGGCGCTGCATGCCCTTGGTACTTTTGATGCACAATGCACAGGAAAAAATTCTCGATTCCTACGGTGGGAATTTAGGGTGAGAAATACATGTTTTCCACTCTTTTTCTCATGGTAGTAAACGTGCAACTAACATCACCGCAAGAAAATGCAAATTCCACCCACCCTATTTTACTGCTGGAAACAGCATTTTCTACCGCAGAATTTTTAGATTGTATGGATCGCACTGATATGGATTACGCAATTAGATTTCCTGATTTTACGCAGGTGGAATTCGATGAATGTCAAGGCTGTAAATATTGACTTTTGCATGGCAGAATGACTGATTTTCTACTGGGGAATTCATATATTCACACTTGTGCAAACAGAGAAATGGTACAGGTGGACTTGCGTGGAAATCACAGTGGGAATCGCTCTCTTGCTACGGTAGAAAAGCGATTTTCTTCTGATGAATTTCAAAATATCCCACCTAAGAAAATAATGCATAAGCAAAATGATTGGAACTCACCACTACCTCCACCTCATATCCGTGATGCTCACCGGAAAACTCCGGATGAGAAAACTCATGAGTTTAACGTACTTTGACACATCAGCAGATTAAAATCCAAAGGCTATAGTAACGCAAAGCGGTATAAAATATTCTTTAACGGACATGGATCTGGAACTACAATTGCATGCATGAGGTTCTGATCAAGAAGTTATAAAACTCCAAGTGGGCAATGAAGAGTGGAAGGAGCAACAATACGTCAAGAAAAATGGGAACAATGCCCACACCAAGGATGGAAAAAGTAAAGAAAAAATCATGAATAGAGGTTCCTTTTCGTATTCATAGTATGACATTTACTCCTTTCTATAGGAAAAATTTATACAAACATGAACCTAGGTCGATTGTTTCACAAAGAACAAAATCTCGATTTTGTAATAAAGATGTACGAATTTGTTTAGTACGAGGAATGCAGTCAACTATTTCTAACTTATTTTGATACATGATTTGTTTAAGAAGAAACATTTTCATGTCAGAGATGGCACCACTTCAAGCCAGAATTGTCTAGTGACGTCAGAACAAATTAAGAGCAAAGGAGGCTGAAAATAGGAAAGAAAAAATCCAGAGCTAGATGCTCACCTCAAATATACCGATAGAGAGTGGTCCGTAAAAACTTCCGAGGCATTGCAAGAACACAGAAAGAGAATTATATAGATTAAATTGCGCCAGTGCTGAGAACATCCCTAGTGGATTCAGGTGCATTCCCAGCATTCTTTTTTTTATACATAAGAATGCCCTATCAAGGCAAGTCAATAAAAAGATTAAATTTAGAACATAGCTACAGACAGTCATAGAATTCACAGTTGATTTCAGAAACTACCTAGTTAAAGGCTGCAATGCCTTTACAAATGAGCAGGCGTGCATAAATTCTCCCGGATGTTCTAATACAGCGAAACAGGGCAATTGAAAATAAAAGTTTGGCAAAGAGTGCAGTGCGCAGAGAAAGTCCCGACACTTGCTTCATATTTGCAGTTCACTCGTATTTTTTTGCAAAAACTGGAAAGCTTGACCAGCTATTGTATTCGTAGCTAAATAATTATGCAGCTCTTTTTTCAGCCTCATTGTTCATATTTTCTTTTCTTGAATTTTGTTTTAAAACGATGCCTAACAAGTGGAACAAAAACGATGAGACCGCTCCTAGAGAACGATCGGCGAACATGACAAAAAAAAAATACACCATTCTCTCCTCTCAACAAGAAAAGTGCCGCGTCATGATCAAACGCTAAGAGATTGCTGCCTGCGCTGCAACTTCACCCGGCATACAAGGGATGTCATCACGATTGGTCAGCCTGAAAATGCTCCAAATTGATCCGTAATGTTGCTGTAACTTTTCCTAAAATTTATCGGGGAACACAAATATGAAGTCATTTTGGGTTGAAAATGTACCGACCGTTTGGGGGGGTATCGGCCCATTTTTGGTACATACTGGGCCTTGCTTTGGACGTGTATGTTTTTACTCTTTTTATGAAGAGATGTTAGATACGATAAGAAATACACAAAAAAGGTGGTCACTACCTGTTTCGGTGGTGCAAAATTGCGCTTTTTACGAATTTTGATGAATTTTGGCCAAAATTATGACATCACCGTACATTTTTGCTGACCTCAGCAAGAATAATAGGAGTATCAAAGTGTTTTTGATATCATTTGATAGAACTTAGATAGATGCATATTTGTGCCAAAGGGCTTTGTTAGATCTTGTTTAGTTACGAAGATATGGCGGGTGGCGTGATCCAACAAATCTCCCACCTTAAAAACAAAAAATGCTTTAAACAGAAAATACAAAATAGGAAGAAAGGATCCCAACAAAGACGAAATTGCGTGCATGCATAGTTAGAAATTCTGATGCATAACAAGAACAGCCATTGAAATTCACCTCGGCATTTGGCAATTGCCAAAGCAAATGCCAAGCCATATGGCGTTTTAAGTGTGTAGCCTCGGTTAAAAAAGTGCCGAGGTATCCACAGACAAACACATAGATCAAATTCTTTATCATAATGTTTCCATACAGCATGTAATGTTTGCCAAGTGCATTTGAGACAACAAATCTTTCTTGGACTTCACATTGCTTAGATATATTTTAATAGAGCAGCAAAGCTCTTCATTTCCTTCTCTCTTCCATCTTCCTAACCTGCGCACCACCTATATTGCAAGTTAAAGCAGTCAAGTAGCCAAACGATGAAAATTTGCACCGTATTGTGCACTGTGTTATTGGGTTGAATATACGTTACTTTTGCACTGGAACGTAATTTAAAAAACCTCCCAAATAAATTTGCTGTGATATATTTAATCTGTAAAAGCTCTGCATTGGCACCACAGGAAGTAAACAAGGGCTTGATCAGAAGCTTTACTTCTCTTGCGATCGGTTAGCATTGCGTAGGAAGGTGTTACAAACTACACTCCTTCTACGAGCGGTTGATCCTGTGTAGGAACATGTCCTTTTCTTGGAAGTCTTCATCGGTTGACCAATCAGGTTCTTGGAAACTTCGGAATCATAATGGCATATCCGGATTCAATATGGGGGTTGCAGCTGTGACTGATCTCACTTGTTTGGGTTGCTTATAGAGGAAATAGCTGGCTCTGCTGGTTTCCACTCTGTTTTCCTGTTTCTTTTCAAATTCAGCTGGGCAGAAATTTCTTTCAAACTGATTTCAGCATTCTTGCAGCAACGAAGTTCCATCTGTCAAAGATCCAGATTTAGAGCCTAAGCCTATCCTCTATGCAATAACCATAATGTTGGAGTGACTGACTTGCTTATGTCTCTCGGCTATTTGCCGTGGTGATTGCCGAGGAGGTGCATAGTAAGACTGCACATTTTTTTGCTGAAGCATTGCCGAGGTATATTTGGCGAAGGTGCCTTAATAACCTCGGCAAATTATGTGCCGAGGTTAACTTAACTGAATTTCAATGGCTGCAAGAAAGACAAATGTTGCACGTAAACGTTAATATCTCTCCAGTTTGATCTAGTGTAAGAAATCCATGTATTTGCTCCAAAAAACTTCACTTCTGCAGCTACGACCCAAGACACGCTCGTTCTCACCAGCGCCCTTCAACAACTGACGGTATCGCAGCTGTTGTTTTGAACGGGACTTTTAACTATTAGAACAACTTCACTATGGAGGGTGGTGCTTATCATTATTAGCCTGTCATTAGTTGCAAGACCCCCTCAAACAGCAGCATTTAGACATCATATCGCCTTGAAAATATAGGTTGAATGACACGGTGTATTTTTGCTTTTTTCGCCACGGAAAATGAGAAATGTGGCAGTGAGAAAGAGGTGTTTTTTCACGGTATGATATTTAGCTTTCGTCAGTGCTAAAACGATTTCCACCTCCAACAATTTTACATAGTGAGAATTCATGACAACGTGACCAATTTTCTCACTGTTGAAAATTTTCCGCAGTGTAAATCATATATTCCTATCTGTGCGAATATGGAATTTTTTTCCTGTGATGTGTATCCCAACAATACTCGATAGTACTCAGGAGAACCTTTCTGTGGATGTAGAGGTCCCATAACAATCACCAACGTACTGTAGTTATGAGCGAGCTGGTTGTTGTGTATAGTAGCTATGAAGTAACTCTTTGGTATGAACTAGAACATGTAAATATCCACAAGATCCTCTTTCTGCACATATGATTCCCTTAATGATCGCAAACATATTGTTTCTTTGAGAAGTAGCCAATTTCAGCGTAGTTCAAATGTGTGTTTGATTTGCATAGTATTACATACTTCATACTCATACTTCACTACTCATACTTCACTACTTTCGCTTGTGTTGACCAGAGTCCGGGTTGTAGTAGTTGATCTAATAACCTTATATGCTCTGGTATACATCATTTGCGCATACCTAGCCATGCCTTACCTCATTTTTGTAAGTTATGCATATGGAGTTTTTTTAGATTCAGAGTCTCGCACTTTTTTCATGTCCTTTATGTCCTTTCTTTATGCACCAAAGCTATTTGTTTCAAAATGCTGCATGATGAGAGACATAAGTCCAGTCACTTGCAAAAGCCAAGACTTAATTCATAGGACAGCTCTGGTTTCTAGCAGTCACTTTGACAATTGTCTGGAGGAAGAAGTTGTGTGAATACAGATTATCAGGAGTTTATAGAGACATTTAAACATATTGTTACATCTTTAAACAGATTTTCTCAGAGCACCAAAAAGGCTTAATTTTTGTCAGTCATTAACTTTTGTGATGTGTTGAGATGTGTGCCCTGACTCAAACTGCAATTTACTTAGGGTGTGTGATAATTTCGTGTTTCATTTGGAAATATCTAGAACTCTTTTCGCAGATCTATGAATGTTCAATTTGGAAGCAATGCTCGTTGAATTGTAGCCATGCTTAAAATGGCATTGCCTCGTGTGGTAATCAAGCTACTGAGTGATGTTTATTACTTTATTAGTAACAGTGTTGCTTGAGCAAGTAATTGGTATTTCGATGCTGACCCGCTATGATACCAAATATCATACGGTAGGTCACAGGTTCGTGTCCCGCAATTAGTGAGTGGTAAATGCTATTAGAGAATGGTTGATGTCCATTCTTTTTAGTTGTATTGGAATACCTTTTTTCAGGAATACAATCCAGCTGTTCATGGGAGGCCAGATATTGCTAAACAGAGAACTCCAGAGATGCCACGAAAGGTTGTTGGTAGTGCTGAGACGAGTAAGAAAGGAAAAAGCTCTGTGTGCACAGCATTGTAGTGTTAATGTCTTTGTTATTTAGGAATATTGTAAGTCCTTGCACCTAAGCACACTTTTTTAATTTTGGTTTGTCCGGTACCCACGCTTTTCAAGTATGTAGAGGCAGCGAAGTCCTACAGTTGCTGAACTGCTATTTCTATAATGCCTTCGATGTTACTTGCTCTGAACTTGATCCAGCAACCAGTTATGTCTCAGTCACAGTTATGACTGCCTCCAATTATTTTTCATGTAATGTATCAAATAATTTCGCTCTCGTTTACTGCCAAATCAATTTTAGGAATCAACAATCTCTAGAAATTATTAGGTATATAGCAATATTGCATGCACTTGTGGACAAGTGTTGATGAGAAATGATTCTCTTCAATTATAGAGCTTGCAATGGCTACGTGTATATACCATTTTAACCAATCGCTGAATCCTCATAAAGTGCAGTCACTGCTCTATTCTGCAGAAAAAGTGGTGTTTGCAACTTGACTATTTGTCAAGGAGCCTTCTATGTTGAAGTACAACTGTTTGGCATATCAGTAGAACATTTGGCAAAGTAGGGGAGGCTCGCACTGCTGCTTATAAGAGCCTTGGCCTCTCAGATGTTTTTTACAATATTCTTTGTTGATGACTGTGTAGCAAAGTGATCATTCACTTACAAAATCATGGAGTCCTAGTTGCCCTAGGGAGTTTCTAGTAGTCATAGTGGCAGGGTCAGACGGTTCTAGTGAGCTCAAGGTATTCTCTTCTGATAGCAAGGGATTAATCGTTTGCTCTCCACTACAGAAGCTTGAGTCAAATTCTCAGTATTATTTGCCCTTGGATGAATTTTCTCCAGTGTTCTGCCTGTTAACGAGTTTTTTTGGTTTGTTACATGTGTTTTTCCTGGAAATGAATGCATGAATGCATCTTATGTTGTTTCTCGCTCCTCTGGTGCTTGTTGTTTAAGGCTTTATGTTAAAAAGATGGCCTTTAAGTACAGTTATTTGTACAGTTAAGTTACTTTTACAGTTAATTTATTTGAGTGCTTTATGTATTATATTGTAATTATAACAAGGACCCAAGTTGTTGTCTGCTACAGGTTTATTACACTTCTAAGAATTTGTGATTTTAAATTGTATTCAAGAATTATTTGTAGAATGATACAGAATTAGCTTGCATGTTTAATATATATTGGTGTTGGTGGCGTTAAATTTTTGGTAATTTTGTTTGGACCTTCTGTCAGGTTTTCATCATCGCAATACTGTTTGAGGCTACGTACGAAGGATGTTGCTAGTGTAAACAGCTTGCCAGACACCTCTTTTAGCGTTACTGCTGTCAGTTCTGAAATGTATGTAAGCTGCATACCTTGAGCTTTAGTTCTCTACCAATTTCTTTCCATTTATGACTCATCTGTGATTTTTAATGGGAAACTTTGTCAGAAATGGACATTTTGTCGATGATAGACCCAGGCCTCGATATAACGGCCCGACACCCGACAAATGTCGGGCAGTTCCACTGATTTGTTGTGCAGCTTTCAGGCGCACCCGACAAAATGTCGGGAGGGTTGAATGTTCAGAGTGCATGAAAACTATTACAAAAGCAGTCATTTGCTC
>JAOBRC010689784.1:0-17579 GCA_027575255.1 Scolionema suvaense | reverse complement strand
GCACAATTTACTCCCTTTGTGGGCGGCACATGCCGTATCTTGGTATATGGGAGTCCCCCCCCCCCAACCACCCCCCCGGGCAGCTTAGCAGGGATCCCACCATCACCACCACCGCCACCTCCAATTTAGCTAAAACTAAGGGCAAAAATCATCCCAATTCATGAAACAGGTGTTTTTTGACCTTAAAAATGATTAAACTTGAACTCAGAACTAACTCTGGGAGACAAAAAAGATTCTGCAAATTTTCGAAAGTTCCAGATCCGTAAAATGGTGACATCATGAATAACCAATCAGGTAATAGGTACTTTGCTGACGTAAATCAAAAGTTTGCTTTCCATACTACTATTTTATACGTTTGAAGTGTAACGCAGCATCCAAACAAGTTTTTCCTAGGGGTAACGTATGTCCCACGCCAGTTAAAATAAGTCGCCATAAACTTTTGTGTGGACTTATTTATGCGAGTCCATCTTTTGGGGCGTTTAGCGTGGATCTATTTTTGCTAATCAAGGATTTGCAGAGAAAATGTGCGGAAGTAATTTAGCGAATGCACGTAAACGCAAGAAAAAGAAGAAGTCATCAACATGCGAATTGAGAGTATAAGCAAGTCCGAGTACATTGCTATTGATTTACAATCGAAAAACTAGTTGTTTGCTTTTGATCAGGTTAAAACTTCAATTTGAAAAATTTTTCGTAGATCGATTTTTGCGAATTTAGCGAAAATCGCAAGATTCTCAAAAATTAATCCACGCAAAAGAAATCCCCAATGAGGTTACTCTCCCCTGAAGGACAAGGTAGAACAAAAGCAACACCAAAAAATCAAGCATGGCTGGAAATGAACCTTGACCACATGTTATGCTGGCAAAAAGAAAAGCTAGATAGAAACAAGTAAAATGTCAAATTTGGCTGTTAACTTAGGGGAAAAATTTTTGCGGAAAGTGAATTTCGCGGATTTCGCGGTTTTGGGGGAATTCCGCGAAATTGAATTCCTTTTTTTTTAAATCCCGAAATGCTCAACTACGAAAATTAATTCCAGCGAAATTTATCCACCAACTGAACAGCAAAACTAAATTCCACGAAAAATATAGAAAAATTCCGAAAACCTTAAAAATAATGCATTCTTCATCAATTACCTATAAACTAAGGTTGACGGTCTCTTGCAGTAATCAATGAAGCATGCTAAAATGTTATTTTTATGTGGAAATAAGTTGCCAAAAATTCATGGAAAGAGCTCAGCCGCGAAAATTTATTCCCGCAAAATGCTCTGTTAAGCACCGTGATAAATAGTTCCTGCGAAATGTTTGAACAATTTGACTGCAAAAATTAATTCCCGCGAAAAGTTCCCCTTAAGCTATGTCGGACTTAACACGTTAATGCACGGGACCAAAAATCCCGGGGAACGTTATTGAAACTTTACAGCATGTTCCATGTATGACCTTTGAGAAAGAATAGACCCTAGTTGTGAAGAAATGGTCGAAAACATTGTCGATTTTGATAAACAATATGCTATTTGGGGGGGAAATAACTCAAAAAGATCAGGCAAAACATCTTCTTTTTACTTTCGTTGTGCTCCAGGAAAAGCTTGGAAACATACATTATTGGCAACACAAAGACACAATTTACATTTGGAGCACTGGACTGCAATGCTTCGATGAATCGCCCCTTTATTTTAAACGCCGCCCCCCCCTTTTCAGGAGATTTTTCAATAAACGCCTCTTGAATAGACGCCCCCTCTTATTAGAAATAAACTAATTAATAAATGCAGAACTGCTATCATTACTGCATTATTTCTTCAGTTTCATGGCTTTTATTTCGTATAATAAGAAGTAAATATATAAAAGATGATGTTTATGATGATATTGACATATAATCTAGTGTTTATTTCATTGATGTATAAAGTTTATACGTAAGGAAAAGAAGGAGAATTCCATAAAAATGTATAAGAAGCCCCCTCTTTTAGACGCCCCCTTGAATAGAACCCCCTAAAGAATCCAAAAATTTAATAAACGCCCCGGGCGTTTACTCGAAGCATCATGGTACTTGCATCACTGCAAACCAGGGTTACTCATAAGTGCTGGCCAGTGATTATATTTCTCCAGTCGGATGTCTTCAGGGGTTTCTCCAGTGCGCATGGAGCATCAACCAGCCAGTTCTCCACCACACTTTTCGTGAGGTAAATGCCGATGTCCAATGATCAACGACGAGCGTATATCAGCAAGAAACGAATTAAGGATTTGTTGCCTCTGACATGCTAGTATAGGAAACGTGCATTACTTGGCTGTGTTAGAAAAATGGAATGCAGCTCGATGGCACTATCGTCGTGAGCGAAATTGTGGTGCAATAATGACAGCACGTCTGCTTTGTTCACACCACTCATAAAATTGCTATAAACTCTGGTAGATGCTGGCCGTTTCACATCAATCTTCTTCTTTTTATTTATGCCTAGTTAAATTTTTTGCAGGCGTCAACAGGTTTCATTCCTACATAATTGAAAAAGGCCAGGAAACTCTTGTTACCATACGATACAGTAGCAAAATTTTTGAATCACTTTCGGAGAGCTTAAATTTGTGGCTATGACCAATTTTTCTCAGTGCTGATTGTATTGGGAGTGGGCACTTTCTAGATCGATTAGCATTCAGTGTTGACCAAGCCCATGTGCGCTTGTTTCGGAAAAAGCGTGTCGCTTGGCAATTGCAGATAAAGTTTCGGTAGCATCCAACACTCTCCTATTGACGGACACTGTGATTGGCGGGCAGCTCCAATTAGCGGACAAATTTCATTTCTCCTGCGGAGTTTAGGTCAAACTCTCATAAAAAAAAGAAGTTTCTAATTAGCGGACGCTCGAATTAGCGGACATTATTGTGTACACAAAATGGCATATTTATCCAGATTTGCTCTCCGATCAGCGGACAAAGATACAAAATAACTCAAAGTCGTTTGTTTTCAAACTAATATTTATTTCAAACATTCAACAGTTTGATTGGCGAGTTCATTTCAACAACTTCTAGGGCCAAACCAACGGTGTATACTGCAGGGATTTCTACTCTGATTTCCGCCACCAAGATTCACTCTTTTCCCTATTGCATGGACTCCAATTTCTAGTACCTTCATGCTTGCATGATGTAACAAAATTTTGAAAAGTAAGCAAAAGTACTGAACGTTCCAATTAGTGGGCATCTCCAATCAACGGACAAATTTCTTTCCCCCCATGGTGTCCGCTTATAAGAGATTACCTTGAGGGGATAAATTTTTGCGTGGACTTATTTTTGCGAGTCCAATTTTTGGGACATTTTGTGTGGATTTATTTTTGCGAATGAGGGATTTGTAGAGGAAATGGATGGAAGTAACTAAGGGAATGCACATCAACAACAGAAAAGGATGAAGTTGTCGACACGCGCATTAAGAGAAAAAACGAGCCCAAGCTAATTGCTTTTGTTTAAAGATCGAAAAAATAGTTGCGTACTTTTGGTCAGGTTATGATATTATTTTGATAAATTTTGCTCCGAGTTAATTTTGCGAAGTTGGCAAAAGTTCACAAAATTCGTAAAAATTCATTCACGCAAAAATAAATCCCTTTGAGGTATACTGTATTCATTGTTTGAACTAACTCATGCGTGGACGAATGTGTGCCACACATCGCATATAAGGGTAAACCAGCAGTTGCATGCTATTGGAATGATGTGCCATTTTCTGACAAGGAGTTATATCGTTTTAAGCTAAATTTTCGTTCTTTGGGGATCGTTCACTTCGCTACAACTGTTTTCAATGATGATTGCTTTCAATGAGCTCCTTTAGAAAATGTCTAATTTGAATAAATTTTACGCAGCAGGAGGTCCGAAAAAAGGGGTTAAGTCCAAATTTTTCCCATTTTTAGGTACTTATAAAGAGTCACATTTAAGACGAAAGGTCTTTTTTTTACTTGTGCTGCCATTAAAACTCAACTTTTCCTGCCCTTATTGTAAGAAAATCTTATTTACTAACGTTTTTCGCCAATTTAAATTTTTTTGTATAAGTTCCTATGGAAAACTGTATTGTCGGACAGACCAGGCCACCTGCGGGACCAAAATTTAGAACGTCTCCCATATTTACCGTCAAGAATAAGTGATCAAAATGTCAATGCTGTAGCTACAGATGAAGTTGGTTTTCCGAGGGGGATGTCCCCCCCCCCCCCCTCGTTATGTTGGAGAAGTCGAGAAGACATGCTATGCTAACTGATAACCCTATTTCTACCGGGAAAGGGGGGTATCGCCCCCTACCAGTTCTTTTATCAAAACTTCTAAACGAATGCAGTTTTTGCGCTGAAATTTAACGACTTTTCCTGAAATTTTATAAAGTATCATTTGGCAGCAAAAAAATCTGTCACCTTATTTGTCGACCACCCATAATGGATGGCGGCTTTCTGAATGGCAGGTGGCGAAATTGCCGATATCGTTTTTCATAAAAACAGCCAGAATTTTTCACAAAATTGATTGGAATAGCAGCAGACCATCTCAAAGAAACCGTTTTGAATGATCTCAGGTGAAAAAAAAATGAAAATATGGAAGATTTTTCGAAAATCTGGAAAATCAGTGAAATTTGGCGATTTCCCCTGGGTCAAAAAATGATGGCGTCAGCAAAAATGAATGGATGCCAGAAAATTTCTGCTGGTTATCTCAAGATAATAAGCTAGTACTGAACCAAATATCTACAATCTTGGACATAATATATTAGAAAAAGGCTATTTTTTGGCCAAGATCCAATATGGACATTTTCCATTTTTTGCTTGCAAAACCGAACGCCTGTCAAAACCGTTGAACCCACTTATGGTGCGAAGTAGGTATCCGTTAAGCAGCGAAGCGATGCTGACATTTTCCTGTTCTCGTCTTTTTTAACCAATCCACCTGCAAAAAAAAAATCAGGTCACATCAATTTTGAGGCTCTAGCATGCATGCATCCAAAATACTGTTTTTCGAAATTTGGGAACGAAACACTGTAAAATGCAATCCCGCCCACCCTCGCTGATTTGTACCGCTCTTCCCCTCGTTCAATAATCCTTTACTTGTGGGTTGGTAATATGCCATTTTTGACCAAATATATTTTGTCCAGGATTGTAGACTCTGCCTTATGTCGTTCTTGATTTAGGAAGTGGGGCGATTTAGTACCCCCGGTCGTACCAGAAAGTCAAATACTCCGGCAGTAATAGGGTTAGAACAATCATTCCGCTTTATCCGTGTTATAAATGATGACCCTATGCACGTGATAGCTAACAAAGTATTACTGTTAATATTTTATACATTTTGACGATAAAATGTTTTTAAAAAGGTTGACCTTTTAAAATCCATTGTTCATCCTCGCTCACGTGATGCTTCAGACGTGTCGCAAGAAATATATAAAGGCGTGAAACATTGCTCAAGATCCTACAGTTACGATGGATGTTTCAAGGATAAATCCCCATTTTCTTTATACAACTGGCAAGGAATATTGACGTACTGATGTAGAATGCAAGTATATGATGTTGGTTTAAGGTATGACAGTCCGAGAAGTATACGTGATAGAATCCGTGGATTGTTGGAACAATCCTATAAAACAATGCAATCCAGACCCCAAACAATCATTTTGCAGACCAAACAAAATCTATCGTTGAACTTCTGGGAAGATGGCTGTAAAATCAGATATTGGAATAGCTACTTTTCTGGAAGTGTCAATAATTTTAATTCTGCTGTTGGGATCATCTATAGCAAAACCGGTGAGTTTTTCGGCTTTTTTCTATCATGAATACTTACTACACGTACTATGCCGTTTCAAGTTGAAACCCTTGAAATCGCGGAAACACGTTTAATATTCAGAAAAGTACAAGAAGCTACGACCTTGAAATTTGTTGAACGCAGAAATTATTCATCAATACTACTTATACACATGAAGTCACCATATTTGACCGATGCGAAGGTTAAAAACTGGCATAAATTTTGCTTTTTGGGATCGACAATACGAATATACGAACGCACGTGTCAGGAATTGGGTTACAATGCGACGATTGAGTTTCCAGAACGTTTTTATACCATTTTTAGCGGACGGCCTGAAACTGAATTTCGGGGAAGGCCGGCATTGATCTGCTCGTTTAAAAAAAAAAAACCAAAAAAGCAAACAGAATTCGTCTCTTGAAGCTAAAAAAAAATATACCAACACAGGGTTTACTAGCATCCATTGAATTTCATGGAGACTTCGCATGCTTATTAGACGATTTCTGTTTTTCTATTTCAGATGAAAGCCGCATCTGGACAGGAAGTCTTTCAACTGACAAGGGTGCGTAATGAAATTCTTCATTGTTTCGATAACATTTAGAACAGCATCAGTTGATGTGATAGTGATAGAAGAGAAAACTTGAGCTTTTATTAGGAGTCAGCTTAGAATAGAGCTTTTCGCAATCCATTACCATCATAAAAGCCACAGACATGGGTTTTGTAAATTTTTTTTGTGGATTTATTTTCGCGAATCAGGAATTGGCGAAGAAAATGCGTGGAAGTAATTTAGCGGATGTGCATCAACGAAAGAAAAAGAGGAAGTTATCGGCATGCACATTGAGAGAAAGAACAAGACAGAGCAAATTGGAATAGAGTAGCAATCGAAAAATTAGTTGTCTTGGCTTTTAGTTAGAGCACAACATTTTGTCGATAAATTATGCGTGGATTTAATTTTGCAAATTTAGCACAAAATCGCAAAATTGGCAAAAATAAATCCTTTTAAGGTAATTCATGGAAACGAAAGGTTTTTGATTTTGGCTATAGGAACAAGAGCTAAACTTGACAGAATGTGTCGAGGACTGGTATCACAAACTTTATGTTACTTTATATTTCTCCACTTCTTTCAGATCATGATAAACAGATGCACATCTGACGAACAATGCCTTCAATCAAAATGTTGCGTGACATATCATGTACCGTCATTTCGGAAGCAGTATGGATTCTGTTCAGTCAATGCAGCTGAAGGATCACCTTGTTCGCCGTACAAAAATGTAAGTCTTCAAAAAACCCTAACCCTGCCCACACACTCCAAACAAAAGTTAATATAGAAGTTTTGAACTGAAACGACTGTCCTGGCTCTAATAGAGTGTAGCGAGTTAAAATAGACATTGATGTGATGAAAATAGTTTATTGCATGAAAATTTCGCGGTTTTGCGGTCTAGTTAAAAAAAAAACCGCGAAATTAAAATGCCGCGAAAAAATATATTTTGGGCCAACGGCGAAATTGATATGCACCAACTAATCGGACTTTTAAGCGAAAAAAAACAAAACGGCAAAACGTTTTCCTTGTCTATATGTCTGACTATCGGTGTAGGGTAAATAGAGTAAAAATTTATAAGCTTTACATACTTTTCAAAATCTACATAAGAATTGGAAATACAATTGAGTTTTCCCCGATAAAGAGTCTCAATTTACTTATTGCCTCCGTATAGTCAAAAACGAGCAAAAAATACACCAAATTGGAACAAGCAAGTTTCTGTTGTCATTTCCTACTTAGACCACGAAATTAAAATGCCTCTAAAATTCGCAATTCTGAGAGAACCGCGAAATTAAGATGCCACCAAATGCCATTTTGACCAAAGACCGTGAGATTAAAATGATCGCGAAATTTTTAAGCTGTAAAATTTTCATGCAACAAAGTATACATGAAAGCTCCTCCTCGTTTTTCTTATCGGTTCAATCCTTCTGCTCGCATATAACGTACATAACATCTATTCCTTTTCTTCTTTTACAGGGCAGAAAGCCTAATTGTCAGTGTGGACCTCATCTTTACTGCTCGAGGAATGTCGTACGCGATGCTCGACTGTCACCAAAGTTCGTCTGCAAACCTTTGGCGCAAATCACAGAAGAACTCGAACGTCCGTTTGCATGACATCAGGGCAGAAGATTGGTTATAGAGAATAGCCTTTTTAACTATGAAATATTTGATTTAATTTTATATTTCTTGGTACTAGCACAAGGAAGCAGGTTGGTTCAGCGTCAGCTTTTCTGCATTGACTGTAACGTCCCGAAAATTATAAAGCAAGTTGCACACCAGTACCTACATATTTTCGCGGATTAGGCTTACGGGCATCGTCCTGATAATCGAACATCGCAATGCCAAAACTTCTCACTCGGTCAATTAACTTACTGCTTTTTTGAGATATTAGAAATTGAGGCAAAACAGGAAGCCCAGCTATTATTGAAGACGTCTTGTCGCCATCTGTGTCCCCTAATTCAGCTTTGATTTAGTGAAGATAGCTACTAACACTTGCAAAATGCGTTGTAGAGAGTCAGATTTAATAATTCACAGCTTATCAGAGAGATATGTTTTTATTGACGCACGATGTATTCAATATAAATTTTCCTACTTATTTTACGAAAATGATATTTGATTTCTTCATCAAAGTACAGTATTCAGGCATAACTCAATTAGAATTTCGCAACCATTTGTCCCGTAAAAGGAATTTTCGCGAGGAAATTTTGTTGAAGAAATTCTAATTACCTTTCTCGCGAATTAAACTAAGATCGAAAGTTTTGCGGACTGAGTCTTCGTAAATTGAAGGAAAGAAAGAACAGTTTATCACCAATTTTCGCCAACTACCCATCTACAATAATTTAAAAGGAGAAATTTTCACATGTCGAGTTTTTCGTATGAATTTCGCGGAAGAAATTTTAGAGAAAATTAGGGCCCAATTCGCGAAATTTCTTCTCGTAAAAATTTCTCTTTGACCACCATTGACAGTGTATTTTACCAAAGTTATAACTTTCTTTCACGGTTTCTCCCCTGTCTGTCCCTGAATAAACCAAAGCATCGTTTGTTTTCTTCACATTATTAGCCTGTCATAGAACTCGAAATGGTCTGCTTTTCAAGAGACTCAACACCATTAAACTTGCAGGTGCAGATCCTCGGAAGAACCAACTTTATGTTTCTGGACGTAACTAACGATAGGCTTTCTGGTGAAAACGAATCGACATTAGAAAAGTTGATTGCCCTGGACCAGACATATATACTACGCTATGAATTTCTGAAGCATGAACAAGAAAATCTAGACTTGAAAATCCATGATACTTCATTTTTGCAAGGCCATCCGTTAGACTCACACGACCATTTTTGCAGGCAAAAGGAAAAAAAAATTGTTAAAAATAAAAAATTGCCACGACAAAAATCACTGGAAACGAATTCTTATCCTGATTCGAATATAGATTGGCTAACAGTGGCTATGCGTTTTGAAAGTTTTATCCAGTACTTTTTAACTTTCGAAATATTTATCAAAAATATTACCACGCATTCATGTCTGATATGCTCTACAAAAAAGGGCTGTGACGCGATATTTGCTTTACGGAGGAGTTTCAAAGACGTTTGGCACTCTGGAAAGTGGGAACAGATCACAGATCTTGGTACGAAGCGAAAAGTTACATCGTTCAGGGAAGAAGCTCTTTTTCCGGCTCTATCTTCATTATATTTCTAACAAATGCCAGCGGAAAAAACTCGTGCAGCTAATGCCAAAGCGTTTCGTTCGTATTTACAGTATGGCGAGGGCAAGAGCAGAAGATGGCACGAGCACATACACAAGCAACTAAACTGGTAGTTGGTCGTAATAAATATAATCATATTCTATCATAAAAAATACTTCTTAGACTACCCCTGCTACCCGGCAGTAATATCACAGATCCAAAAAGATCATCATCGTAAATTTTTGGCAATCAATATGAAACCAAGGTTTGAAAAATTCGGACGAAAAAGAACGATACCAATTGAAATATTTTAATACACCATTGGCTTGAATTTGTTACTGCCTCAGTAACTTCAAAAAACAGGAAAATCATATTTTCTTTATATCCTCTGACCAAAGCAAGTGATTGCCGTAGATAACCCAAACCCAACTGGAAAACGAACCTAGCAAATCGAATATGAAAAGATGAATCTAAGAATCTATCTAGTAGGTCTCCTCCACTTCGTCCTCATCCTCCATGTCTTCACCACCATCAACACTTTCCTCCTCATCATCACTTTCCTCATCAGCGTCCTCATCATCATCGTCAGACCTCATTTCAGCATCTCCGCCGCCATCTTTCATTCGCCTAAATGACGTCACTGAGTTCTGAAACGTATCAAGTACGTGATCGCATACTTTCTGAAGATCTGTCAAGCCTTGCCTCAAGACATCCACAGCAGTTGTGTCTCTACTCTGAACGCGAAAATTGATTTTGTTCTCCGAGGGGTGAGGAATGCTGTAACCACAATACTCTACAATAGGGTTCTTCATGATCATGTATCGCAAGGAATTGCCAAGGGTATGATCTTCGCCGTTAAATACGAATGTTTGGCAGTTTTCATCGGTCGTTGGCGATATAAATACGGAGTGTGACTTCACATTCGGAATAAGGCTCGTCATTGCATCAAGAAACAATGAGCTAAAAAAGATCGCACACATGCATGACGAATGCGAAGAGCGATACAAGATACATGACAGCAATACATGATTCATGACAGCAAATACACTTGGTCTAAGTCTGAAATTCTCCACAACTAAACCAAGAAAAATCGCCAGGACTACTGGGCACTTTTCAACACCTAAACTTCAATGTTTACAGTCTCTATAGCTTACTTTATTTGGAGAACTTTCGCGAATCAGTAAGTTTCCAAAAATTCGCCAGATAAACTTTCGCGAAAAGAAAGCATTTTACGAGTTTGCAAGGTCCCAAACCTTCCTTATCCAGACCTAAAATGAACTTTCGTGAAATCATGTTTGGAAAAAAAGTCGCGAGATTTTCTAAACATTTTCGCGAGATAAACTTTCGCGAAAGTTTCTCCGAATACTGTTAAGTATTTACCTTAAAGGGATAAATTTTTGCGTGGATGTATTTTTGCGAGTCCAGTTTTCGGGGCGTTTTGCGTGGATTTACTTTTGTGAATCAGGGATTCGCAGAGTAAAATGCGCGGGAGTAATTAACCAAATGCGAATAAACGAAAGACGAAAAGTATTCCAAATGCATATTGAGAAACAGAACGAGTCCGAGCAAATCGTTATTGATTAACAACCGAAAAATCAGTTGCGTTTGCTTTTGGTCAGGTTCTAACTTCATTTGGATAAATTTTGCGTGGATTTAATTTCGCGACCTTAGCAAAAATTTGCAAAATTCGCAAAAATCAATCAACGCAAAAAAAAAAAGCAACAAAATAATCCCCTTTAAGGTAACTTAGATGTTTTGTTCTTGAACCACTTAGCTATTCCTGGTTACGGAGAAACAAACTAACCTAAAGTAATTAATTTTTGCGGAACTATTTTTTGCGAATTGCATGCATTCATGGATTTTGTAGAGTTGATTTTTGCGAATGGGGGAGTTAGGACAAGTGTTAGTGAACATGCAAGGCCTAAATCAGTGTCCATATTTGCCTGTCTCGCCTTCTTTTAAGATCCTGTTTTCGTTTTTCTACATTTTGATTGCTTTTGCGGAACTAATTTTTGCGAGAGGGAGATTTGAATTGTTTTGGGGATCTAATTCCGCAAAAATTAATGACCTTAGGGTAAGCAAAAGAGTGCCTCAACCTTTCAAGCACATAAAATCGCTGAACTTCAGAGGTTATTCTCGGCCCGTAGTGGTGGTTCAAAGTCTTACGAATTTGCCTATGGTTTAGTAAAATCAAATGTCCACCAAAATTCCATCATTTTCAAGTTTGGAACATGGAACTTGTCGCCAGATGAGGAATTTTTGGCCCGACAGAGACTAATCCCGATCAAGCAGTTAGACACACAGAATCGATAACCGATAAAAGAACGCAAAACATACGCCACATTCACTTCCCGTATTTTTTCCAGATCGTTCGGTAGAACGAACTAACGAACGTTCCATGTTTTAACTCCGGCAAAGTGGGATTTAGCGATGACGAACTATCAGTCCAGAACGATTTGTTTTTCAATCCGGTATCTCGTAAGAAAATCAGGAGCAATATAAGCAGTATACATGCACGTACCTTCTCAAGGTCAGCAATCAGTTATTGATAAAGAAAGACAAGCCCATCCAATTCAAGTAGAAGAAGACAAGTGTGACAGGAACAAGAGCCGGAATTAGCAGACCGAAGTAACACGGTGAATGTTCAAAGCAAGACCATGGAAACTCCTAAATAAAAGTAAATATTAAATCATGTGGCAAACAGAGTGATAATCAAGAGAAACCAGGTAGGCATACTATTATAACGTAAACGTTAGACAGAAAGAAATCAAGAAAATTAACTGCATTACTCCCTTCCTTAATTCAGCAACCTTGAAGATATGCGTTAAATTTTATAAAACATAACTCTGCACGGTTTGGTTATGTTTTGCACTCCTGAACCACCTGACGAGACATTATTATCGCACAGTGTTCTTGATCGCCATAGAGAACGCCCTATTTTGTCATTCCAGAGATAGAGCACCTTCAGGGAAGAAATTTTCGCAGTCAAATTATTCTGACATTTAGCCCGAATATATTTTCGCGGCTGAACACTTCATAAATTTTGGGAAGTTATTTCCCCGTCAAAATAATATTTCAGCATGCTGTACTAGTCACTGTTATAGCCAGTTAATCCTGGTTCATAGGTAATTGATAAAGAATGCATTACATCAAAGATTTTCGGAATTTTTCTATATTTTTGTGGAATTTATGTTTGCGGTTCAACGGTGGATAAATTTCGCGAGAATTAATTTTCGGTTGAGCAATTCTGGAGGTAAACAAAGGGAATTTAAGTACACGAATTTGCCCAAAAGCCGTGAAATTTTCTTCCCGTGAAAATGTCGTCCCTTAAAGTAGTTGCACATACCAAGTCAAAAACATCAATTTTTTTGAGGAATAATTCTGCTTCTGCCTAAAACATGATATAACGTTTCCACAGACGTTTAAATTAGAACCTTTCGCACCAGAATCTGACAACAGCAATAATGAGGTTGTAGAGACAAACGCCAACGAAGTACATTTCGCAAATTTGTAACCCAGTTGATATGCAACCTGGGACCAAATACGACATACTAAGACACTACATACCGTATTGTACAATGCGTCGTAGATTATACAGGAAATGGATATCACTGCAAAGATAATAATAGCTAGGAAAACTCTTAAAACATTCCAATGTCTGGGCATCAGCAGCAAGAGATATTAGCATTCAATCGCCTCTTCTGAAAGAAAGCAGCACTTGTTTACAAAAGCAACGTACTCGATAGTTCAATGACAAGTATATTTTTTCTGCAAACCTTTCAACAGGCAATTACATTCTCTATGCAGCAGCAGAAATCCCCTAATATTATCAACTTACCAAACATATTTCGCTGACCAGGAAACAAAGGTTATAGTCATCTCACATGCAAAATAAAAAGACTAAGAAAAAACCAAAATTGAACAGAGGCTGAAGAGATATCCAGACTAGTATTAGGATGAAACGCTGCGTTCACGATCAGCCACAGCACAACCTGCTTTTACAGGATATTCAAAAGAAGCTAACCAAACTTGATCCTTCATACTGCCCAAACAGCACTGCAACTAATGATGCAATTAATTAATGACGCAACTTTATATGTAACTTGCCCAAAACAAATGTTGGCAAGAACGACTACACCAAAAGTAGCAGAAGTTTAACTTCGTAGATCAGTAAATTTTGAGAACTTGTACTAATCACCTCAAACGTTAATGATGATGCAGAGAATCAAGAGTCAATAAGGTCACAATCTTAACACATCAGGATACAGTACGCAAAATGTTCTGACGCTGATACAAACGAGACAATAAGAGGTGGTGAGTTCTCTGCATTCTTTCAACAGCTAAGTTCGAAAGAAGCGATACAATGAGATAACCAACAATGAATATTCAACAATTAGTTTTCTGAGAAATTGAGTAGTGCCTTTGTCCTGATAAGAAATGCTCTTAGAACACAAACCATATGTGTGTACTCTATCTGAAATCAACTTTCAAAAAACAAGAAGATATCGCAAGACAATCGAAAGAATAAAGAACTTAGTTAGTACAGATATAGAACATAGTACATGACTCCGTAACTGTCATTGGTCGATATATGAATGAAAAAGGGACATCAGAATGAACAAGCAAAAATAAAATAATGTATTAAATACAGATAAAAGCTCCCAGCCCGACTACAATAACTTGATGCCAATTTTCAATTTATTGATCCTGACAAAAAAGTTTTACTTTAACGTAGGTCGTTCTTGTCGCTTGACTGTAAGAGTGTTTTTACCCAATGGTCATTTTTTGCAAATATGCATCTCCACATGCCTGTGGCCCACAAAGACAAAACACTCCGTTGATGATTTCGAGGCATGAAACTTTTTAGAACAGCCCACTATTTAGCTGCCCGTGAAAACATATTAAAGAACAAACACTAAGCTTCTAAATTATACCAAAAATATCGATCAACACAGCACGTCCTTAAAAGGTGTGCAAATGACACATGACATAAACAGCAGGTTAAAAAAGATATAAAAAACAGCCTGAAGTACGGAACAAGGGCATACTGTTTTACAAAACAATGCTGCACTTACAAAATTAGGATTAATCAGGGTTATATAAATGAAAAATGTTGTATTTCTAGGATACTGTTGAATCATAGGAGATGCTTTGAATAACGTTTAATGGGCTTACTGGCTAATACTAAAGCTGACAGGCCATGTTACCCGTTGAAAGGCCATATTACCTGTTTACGTAGAACAATTCGTGAAATATCAAAGTAATTAGACACAATACATATCTTCTAAAAACCATAGACGCAATACTGCATAAGCATAGATTCCATGTCATATAAAAACCCAATACCATTAAAAATATGTCTCGTTCTCAGATTACTATGCACAGAACCATTCACTGGCTAAATGGCACACATACATCATATTACTTCCATTCAAGGAACGGGCCAACTAATATTGCACTGGGTAAGGGCATAGCGTATCCAACTCATTGATAAGCAAAATGTTATTCAGACCTCGTGGTCATGGTACTTACATGGCGAATAATATTGAATATTGCTCAGGCCATCAGGTATGGCGAACTTAAGATTGACACAGTTCTGGTGATGTTTTCACGTCACAGAATTATCGCACGTATCACTCAGCTCTTCAACAAGTTTTCCTTTGCTGTTGGTTGATAGTATAGATTTTGTTCCAGCTGGAGGTATTTGAACATGGTTGTCTGCCTCGTCACCTGAACTCTCATCACTTGATTCTGACGACGAGTCTTTTAAATTGCTTTCTTCCACAAGAGTTATGTTCATTTCCACAAACGCTTCATGCTCGGCCACATTTTCAATGTCAAATTTTTTCCTCTCCTCTTCCGGGCACTGTGCAAGAGCAGCATTAGCAGTTTCAATTGACGGAAGGAAACCTTTGACTCTGTCTAGCACAGAAGATTTTTCAATTCTAAATGTCCTCGGTTTGCTTCCTGGTTTCAAATTCTGCGCAGCAGAGGTTTGTCCAAGTAAAAATTTCTTGTACTGCTGACTAGGATCTACATGAAGTAAGTCAGAAGAAGTGGACGTGCATAAACCTTTTGACATCTCCAACTCAGGGGAAGTACCAGAGGGCTCCATTTTAATCTCCAACTACTAAAGGAATTGCATGAACTATTAAACATAACAAAAGCAAGCATTTCAATATGCCTAATGCATGCCGACAAAAATACAGAATCTAGGTCACAAGAAGTAAATTGTTCCGAGAAAAGAAACCTATGGACCAAGGTTTCTTACAATTGATAATCAAAGGAAAGGCCAAGGTTTTTTCAATTATTAATATAATGGGGATACACCCTTTTTTATGAACAACTCAGATTTTCCATTTCACCCCAAAATGTTGTTTAATAAAGCACTAAAAATCGCCCCAAAAATTATTTAACAGTTGTTTAAATTTATCGCCTCTTAGTGATAGCTCAGGCGTACAGCAGATCCAATTCTAGGTTACATATTTATAAGCAGCTAATTGTAATGGTCACAGTACTAGACGCGGAAACGAGAGCGGAGATATATGGTAACTCCATTTGGAGTTACCTGAACGCTTTTACAAAATCTTTGCAATCAGATGGAGTTGTTTGGTAACTGAAGTTAAATTCGCCCCAACTCAGTTGTTTATAAGTTGTTTAAACTTTTACCTTTTTTCGGACGGTTGTTTATTTTCAGCGTTGTTTATAAAAAAAAAGGTGTATGAGGGTTTAGAAGTTTTCTTGAGGTGGTTGAGCAACTCCAGGAATGGGTGCCTACATGCCTATTTTATTCAATAATTCACAGATCTGTAAAAGGGGGAAAATCTTCAAAAATGAAATTTTAACAGATGATGGAGATTTCCCATCAACATCACAACAAAAGCATGCATAGTTCAGGAGATACACCTTTTTTTATAAACAACACTGAAAATAAACAACCGCCCCCCAAAAGGCTCAAAATTTAAACAACATTTAAACAACTCTATCTGATTATAAAGATTTTGCAACAACGTTCATTAAACTTGAAACAAAATGCACTATATATCTCCCCTGTCATTGTCAGCTTCCACTGTGGCCATATCAATTAGCTGCTAGTAAGTAGCTTAGCTAGGATTGGATCTGTTGTAGACCTGAGTCATCAATACAAGGCAATAAATTTTAACAATTGTGAAAAAACTTTGGGGGCAATTTTTAGCAATTTATTAAACATTTTGATGCGACGTGAAAAATCTGGGCTGTTTATAAAAAAAGGTGTGGTTGCTCTCTAGTCTAGCTGCTACCATCTTGATTCTTCCAACCTTTCATGATGTCACTGGAGTCCGTTGCTATGCAATGCTATTCCTTAGTAACACAAGCGCTTATGTTATTTTCTTCGTGAATCCTAAACATATTGCTTAGCTTCATGATGTAATGAATGAGACAACCCGTTACAATAATTCAATGAAGTTGAGTACTTCAGAGACAAAATGTAGATAATTTGAGTGTGACACCAGCAACATCATGCATAATTACTAGCAAGATAGCACCTACTGTTCAACACTGCACTTTGGGACTATATATCTCCAGAACTACACAGACTTTTGTCGAGAAATAAAAACTATATGTCATGTTTATTGAGCTCTATCATCCGTTATAATTTCATTATAATTTCATATCAAGTATCAGCAGCACATAATACCCACGTATTGACTTAACGGTTAACATAACAAGGGGGTGGTACCCCCCTCCCCCCCCAGTCTAAGATTTCTTACAGGGAAAAACAGCTGAAGCTGTTGTGGCGACTTTTTGCAAGTCTAAACAGAATTTACTTGCCCATGTTTTGGTGCAAATTTCGTCCTCATACCTTTAACACGGGGGTGTCACATGACTATTGTCTGACAGGGGGTAATGTCATTTTTGGTCAAATTATCGTTTTTGGCTCATTTCACGTCTGTTCAACTGTTTTCAACGGTTTTGAGCTTAAATGATAGTTTTCAATGAGCTCTTTCAGAAAATGTCTACCGTAATGCATCGATTAAACGCCCCCCTTCTTTTAAACGCCTCCCTCGAATAAACGCCCCCCCCTTTTCAGGGTTTCCCGTAGACCATCAACATATGGGGGGGGCGGTGCCCCCTTGAAGGGGAGGGCGGAGGGCATTTTTGATG
>JAOBRC010689673.1:0-10500 GCA_027575255.1 Scolionema suvaense | reverse complement strand
TGCCAAGTTATAGGCATTTGAAGTGAGCATGGTGAAAAAACGTATATCTACGTTATCCGTCGTCTAAGGGTTAATATGTGCTAATGAAACTTGGAAGGTATAAAGTATGTCATTGTATAAGTAATTTGGCATGATTATTTAATCAATGATATCGCTCAATTCTTGCTGACGCCATCAAAATGACGTCACATGCTTGAAAAATGTCGTAAAATGCTGACTTTTGAAAATTGCCGTATAAATACATTTCAACTCAAAATTACAGAGTTTTCTAACATTTACTCAATCAACATAACGCTGTTTAAAAGATTTTTTGGCAGTATTTTCGGCCGTCTTCGCTGAAAATAGCTCCTTTGGCACATAAAATTGCGTCAACCGCACTATGATAATGACGTCATCGCGCTTTGCCGGTTGCACCAATCAAATCTTATTTTGCAGAAATACTCTCCGAGATAAATTCTAGGAAACATCGCAAAGTTTCATGACTCTCGCTACAGTCTTAAAAAAAACTTGAAAACTTATGGTCGGAGGGCCATTATGCCCCTCCCCCCTCCCGGTGTGGATAGGGTTAATGAAATAACAGCTATTAATACTGCGTTATTGAAAGGTAATATCCGATACACGAGCTCGCTCCCTAAGAATTCCATCCGAAAAATTCGATTTTATTCACCTCTGTTACAATTGAGTATTTCTTTTCTTCACTATAGACCCAATCCGACCTTGATAGAGCGCACCGATTATCACATGAAGAGTTAGCAGTAGTGTTCTGTAAACACTGCCATGATGGGTTGAGGGTGAGAAATATTGTGATGAACTCTTGAATGGACGGTGGAATCGTTGATATTGAAAGTGCGCATAACACAAGTACTTGGTATATACCAAACTCTCCAACGTATTGGTAAATGTTTTCTTCTGTCCATTTCTCTGATGGTGCATTCATCATTTGCAGCTAAAAGAAAAGAAGGATGCTTGCATATGAAGGAAGTAGTACAAGGTTTTCTAGAGCATAAAATAACCTCTCAGATAGCATACACTTTTTCTTGTAAAATGAGCTTATTTGAGCTTCCTGCAAGATACGACATTTAAGAGCTTCAAAGCGTCTTAGCTCGCTCATGAAAGTAGCGTTTTCCTGTTTATATTCTTTCAACCGAGGATGACCTCTTCCGTTACCAAAATTTATGCCATCAGTTTTTTTCCACTATATACCTCCAGGCTGGAATAATTCTTACAGTACTTACTTACAAATTTCAAGGATTTGCCATTCAGCGTGTGCTTTTACTAAAGGAAAAGTGTGTACTCAAAAGTGAATATTTCCCGAAGTCCAGCAACTAAAACAGTCACAGAACGAATACTATATTTTGACTTTCCAGGTCACGCATATTTAGAAAAACTATCAAGCTTTGTATGTTATATGCGTATTCCGAGAGAAAGCAACTCAACTTCAACTGTTGTTGCACATTTTGTCACACATGCGCTCAAAGAAACGCCAGAATTGGGCGTGCAAGAAAGGTTCAAAGTGCTAAAAGTTTGAATACATCTGCTGCTATATGCTTGACTTTCGATTTTCACTGGATATTCATCCCGGAGATATGTGAAGCTAAGTACAATGCGAAGAGTGGGATTGCCAAGTACTACTTGGCTTTCTCCTGGTATATAGTGTGCAGTAGATCCGTTCGAAGATTGTTTTTCTAAAGATCGATTTACGGATCTCCTCTAATGGAGAAGTTAATTAATCTAACGCAAAGGATTGCTTGCCAAGAATACCAACTGGTCCCAATATTGTGTTAGTAATAGATCCATAAACAATCATAGCGTTTTTTACGGTTCACCAGGTCATCAACTCGGATGGAGGTGGTAGTAGACCCACCGCCACGCACTGCACTGCCAAGAATCAGACAATAGGCAGAAACTTGTGCCACCGGTCTTTGAAGCATTACTGGACAACTGCGCATAGCACTAGTAGTAGGGAAGCTGATGCTGCAGTGGTAGGTCGCAATCCAGGTTATTTAAGGGCTTGAGCATAGTTAATAGAATCCCTAACTATTGCTTGAGTTTGATGAACATTAATTACTACCAAATTTCAGTAATGTCTTAGATGGTAACAGTAGGCCTGCAAGTTTCACACAGTACTTTGGCCTCCTAACTACGACCCTGGCAGCTCCAGGTGGCTGGTATCTCACTAATAACATTGGCACTTCATTGTTATCCTGTCACACGCACTAATTTCTCTCCCTGTCTTCCCCACCCCCCACCCCCCGCCTAGAAGAGCAGCAACCGTTTACTTCGGAATCAAGTCACAAACCTCCTCTCTGTTTGCAAACAGGTCTAGCCAGCAGTATCGCATCACTGACGAACGGCAGAACCATTCAAAGTTGTTTCTTACCCAAGAAGTACGAACATCTCACCGAGTTAACCGAGGATTTTCATCCTAATTGGTTTTGGAGTAAAAAAATTTAAGTCTTACTCGTACCCAATCTTCGACTGTCAGCACTAGAGGTCTGCATCTTGAGAACTGTTTGGTTTGTAACAAACCTAGTGATCTTTGCCTAAGGAATTCAATGACTCACAAGCAGACATATCGGTGTGAAGTAAAACAGGGTCATTAATTTTGCCACAGAAGGATTGATCACGGGGCTCCGTACATAAAATTGTTAGCATGATCCGTTTCCCCTGGCCTCAACTTTGAACTTTATTGGACACGTTTAAGAAGATGAGAGAGAGAAACAATTGCGTATTACGTTTGTAAAAGTATTGCATGGGAACCGTTGCAGAAACGTAATAGATTTTTATCCCACATTGTTTACTTTCGTTTTATTTTTTCGATGATGTTCACTGATCTACTGAATAACCGCACCTACAGATCAAGTAAATTCTTAACGCCTGTGCCACTTACGGGTTATCACTGACTGCTACAAAATCGCAGAATCCAGTAACCCAATAGTAATGCATGATCAATTCTGAAATATAGGCTATACGCTCCTCGTAGCCGCGTGGAAGTCACGCTGCAGCTTATCATTTGCTGTATATCTGCTATAAACATTCGCAGATTTGAAGTGCGACCGTCTGTAAAATAAAGCAGATCTACTATGCGACCAAGGAAGGTTTTCTGCTTCCTTGATGGGACATAGCTTGCTCCCAGGCTCTTTTTATCGCTGCTTTATCTGGTATAACTCTCCTGAATGAAAGCCAGCGTCTCCTAATGAGCAGTAGCTAATGAGTACGCTGAAAGGACTTTTTTGAACTACACTCGTTTTTTATAAGCATAAGGTAAATTTCGCTGAGGCTCAATATACTTAAGTTTTTTCCGATTTGAGCTTCAAAGTATGCTTAGAGGTATGCTTAATCTATTAACCTCTAAATTAAGTACAATGATTTGAAGCGAACTTTTGGAACATCAAACTTTCAGAACATGCAAGGACCTTCTACCTTCACTGGTAGAAGGTACTTGGAACGTTATGCAGCTATTGTGTTTATAAGAAACATATTAAATAAATTGTCCACTGTCCAATCAAATTCACAGTTTTGAGAAATTTCTTTATTGAAAGTTTGCTGGAAATAGTTTATCAGGCTCAAGGAAAGGAAGTAAAATTTTCTGGGGCTTCAATATGCTTGTAAGCGTTATGCTTATAAAACAAAAAGAGTGTAATGTGTCTCAGTAGCTGCGCCTGGATAGTTGTGACGACGAGGCTTTTGTTCTTGCCTCTTTTGATATCGCCGATGCTTGCTTTAGGTAAAGCCCTTTGCGGTTTGCTACATTTTGTAGCAGTAGTGTGACCCCGCTTTTTGTAATACTGTATCCAACTTTCCAGAAAACATCCCCTGATGGATTCACTGTTTCCACAGAGATTACCTATAATCGATCACGAAAGAGACTGACCGTCAGCCCGTGGTGCAAGATTGGTCCAACTTCCTATGTAAAACGCAATTAATCTTTGCCAGAATAAACGTTTCGCAATTTCTGAATTACTGATCGAGAAAAGTTCAAATTTAATTATGCAGATGCATAACAGCAGAACTGCAGCAAAACCATGAACCCAGAAAATGTATGGCTATTTGTTCCTTGGTTATTATGCTTGCCTTTCACAAAAGTCAGCAATTCTCTTCTTTGTGTGTATTTCTGCACATCAATAGCATTGTAGTAACATAAATTCGAAAACTTGTACATAAGAGGCAAAATAATATAGTGTAGATAAAGCAATAAGCAAACCGTTCTAGCAATGCAAAAGTCGTCAATTAAAGCACTTTCTGAAAAGGATTGCTAAAAAAACTCCGGTCACTTTAACTACATCTACCCTTGCAATGCAGGACTGTATTACGTAGGACACCCATCCAAAATCGCTCTACATTGAACACAAGTTCTACCAGCGATAAATCAGAAAGCACGTATGTGACACATATCCGACTATCTTTACAGATTAAACATCTACGGTAGTTCACAAGGCCTTAGATCGCATGTAAAGAGACGTTGCAAAGCTGGTGTTTTATGTAAGAGGTGCAAAATACAAATGAGACTTCTCCTTCAGTCTCCATGGATTTATGTGCATGTTTCTGAAGCAGGATGTTATTGATATACTTCGTGTTTAACTTTACTTGGTCCTTGATGGGTAGATCTCTGATGTTCACTTGTCAAAGAAATGATAAGCCATAAGCAGGGAAGGTTATGGGTACCTCTAAGATGTTGAAACTGTCGACAACACCGTAGTATGAACGGGTAATCGCAAGCATGTGGTCCCAAGCTAGATCCATGTAGTCGAGCAAAAGAGGCATTCAACCACATTTTTCTAGTGTCTTAGTGTTGTTTCAACCAATCGTCACCAGTGGATTGAACTGTACCTCCTTTCTTCTCTAGATTAACTGCAACACTAACCGAACAAGTTGCAGTCCGTGTGTTGATGGTGTGAATAGCTGAAACCTGCAACCCCGGACTAAAGGAAATGAACAGATTCATTTTGTAAAGTAGAAGCTATGTTGTAAATGATGTCGTTTTTCTTATCAGCCCCCCCCCCTTCCCCCAACCCTACGTTCAAGTTGGTTATACTTTGTATTTAGTATTTCATGTTGAGTTTGGAGAATGTTTGCCACAGTTATGACCTGTTTTGCAGGAGGCCACATTGTGATAGGCTGATAATGCTATCTTCTTCTTCAGGGTGTCTGATATCATAGTAATTGGATGTTTACACCTCAAGTCAACAACATTTTAGGTTACCCTTCCTTATTGCCCTTCTGAGAACATACAGAGGAAAGCAAAATAGTGCAGGCTAACAAGTATTTCCTTTCAAGTATTTGCAATAATTTGTTTACAATACAAATTAACATATTAGCGAGTTAAAACCAATTCTAAAAAAGGAAAGTGGAGTACCTGACAAGCGTATTGGCGTTTAAAGAGTGAAAGATAATTCAGCCTTTTCAAATTGGACTTACTTGTTCATGTGGCTAATGTGATGTTCATCCATAAATTGAAATGCATCTGGTGGGACTCTCTTCCATAAACCTTTGTTGGAAAGTTTCTCCCATTAGTAATGTACAAGTATTCTTGTATTTATACGCGTTGAACGTGCTGTCTTCATGTCAAGACTATGTCCATACAACATATCGGTTTCTGTTGATTCTGCCAGAGTGGTTCGTTTTCTGAAAGATAGCGTTACGAGTGATGTTAAGTATATGAAATCGATACAAGTGCTGAGCAATTGATAGTATGCTTGAAAGCATGCAAACATCGATCAGAACCATCAAAGAGATGTCACCATAACCTTTGGCACGCCCTCACCAGACGAACAATGCTAGAAAGCGTGCTGTCGGTGTATTTCATCAGCAATGCAGGTATCATTGACTTCTGCCATCTTGACCCAAAGAGGATAATCTGTAGCTATGGTATTTATTTCATCTTCCGGTAGCGTAATCAAAGCCCAATCAACAGAATCCAGTTCTAATCTTGCCTTTGCATGTTTGGTTTCGTAGTTCTGAAGTCTTTCTAAGAAAGCTATTATTAGCATTGATCAAGTGGAGTTTCGAGGAAAGCAATAGATCTTTTCGTAAATCGTCACCATGCAATGTATTGTGGGACGGCCGGGGGTACATTAACCTTATTCTGGGTGGGGGTTCTGACCTCTCTCATTCTGGGTGGAGGCCCAAGTTAGAGATATTTCCAGGGTTTTTATACTTTCTTGGTGCAATCACGAATAACAGAATGGGTGAAATGCACAGGGTAAATCATAATGAAACTGAGTGGAAGCATTTTGTTAAAAAACATGGATGCGACTCTATTGTATTGCGAATTACTTTTTACAACAGTTAAAATTGTACAGAAATAAAAAAATGACCAGAACGAACTACAAAATCTCTTGAGCTGGCATATGACTCTCCTGTTCGGTAAAGCACGCTGTGATCTAACCACCCTTAGCACACATCAGCTTGAACTAGTGGGTTTACAAATCCAGCAGAAACTTCATGAAGTAAACGTGGCTAAAGAAAGCAAGCAGAAACTTCATGAAGTAAACGTGGCTAAAGAAAGCATCAATATCACATATCGAAGGTATAGGAGACCAACAATATTTGATGGCAGCATCATTTTCACGATGATGTCATCAATTGTGGATAATTTTTGACCAAAATTTTGAAGATTTTTACAATTATTTTTTTGCTCAAAATTGATTGATACCAAAAACGTGCAAGTAACATGTATTTTTCTGGAAATACTGATCAAACTTTCCTTAAAATCATCATTTTTAGCAAAACGTTGGCATAGGTGGTCTTGAGAAATAGCGAATATCTCGGCACCTGCTGCAGATGTTAATAAGCTGAAATTTGGTCAGAATATAGGATCTATCTCATGTTGAAGGAAAATCAACTGTATCCACAGTCAAAACTCTTTAAACACACCGAAACTGCAGCAATGAACCTAAAAATTGACAAACATGTTTCGTCGTTGAGACCCCCTCAACGTCAAAGGAGAACTTTACGGAGACTCTCCCATGTTCTGAGTATGGTCCTGTCTCCTTTATGGATGAGAGATCCTAATGTTTGTTTGAACACTGAGGAGATGTTAGCCGATTTCTAACGAGTTTACTCTAATAACATCGTGTCGAAGATCGTAATCGGCTCAATGGATGAAAAGGCTCTGTACCCTAGATTAGACATTCCGTTTACTATCGAGAAGGTGTGTGAGGTGTTCCACAGCAGTAATTTAAATGTCGATGGGCTTGATCATAGTGAGTTAGGGCTATACTTAGGGCTCTCACTAAGACAGAAGAAGGACTAGAACTAGAAGTCTGAGCAATTTTTGCCCTAAACGTAAGACAAATCGAGGACGCCCCCCTGTGGTAACAGGATGCGCTATGGATGAATCAGAAGAAAGTAGGTAAAAACCATGGTGTAAACCGTGCAGCGATCCTAATCAGAACCAAATACATCGCATGTACACCGAAGCCCTGCGTGTCATCTTATCCTTCATAATGCAGAATCACAGACATAACTTCGATGGTGAGTGCAGACAAGAAGCTGGTGGCCCGATTGGTCTAGAACTGGCCTGTGTGATAGCACAGATTTTTATGACGTAGTGGGAGAGAGAGAGAGTTACGATCCAAGGCACACACGTTCGACTTAGTCCTTGAAACTTAAAAGAGGTACGTTGTTGACATGGACATAGTTATACAGGTACCAGACAATGAGATTTCGATTGATGGAGAGAGAGTATTTAGCACTGATGGTAATGGACCTTGTGATCTCCGGTGCATGTCGCTTGTTAAAGCCGTTGCTTACCAGATCCACCCCTCCATCGAGGTTGAAGTGGATTGTCCATCCATGTATGATGACCATAAGTTACCCATTCTAGATTTCAAAGTTTGGATAGAAGAACGGTACAGAGAAATAGATGGTATAGCTACGAAAGTTCATATAATTTTACATGAGTTTTACTCTAAGCCTATTGCCTCCAAGTCAGTACTCCTACTCCGTGAACGTTCAACATTCCCCTCTAAGATGAAGCGTACGGTACTCACCCCGGAAGCACTCAGGATCATGAGAAATTGTAGCAGAGAGCTTGATTGGGAAGTAAGAGCGGAGCATTTGTCTCAGTTTATGCTTCACCTTCAGTATTCTGGCTACGATCATGATATCCGGGAACCGATAGCTAGGTCAGCATGGAACGCTTACCGAGTTATGATTGAGAGGGATGCATCAGGTGTGGAACCTCTATATAGGCATGGGAAATGGTAAAGATCTTGGCGTGACTCGGCAAAACAAGGTAGAAAGGACAACTGGTATGAGGTAGGTGGCTACAAAAGTGTTCTCTTTGTTCCAACAACACCTGGCTCTGTCTTGAAAAGATTATCAGAAAAAGAAGTTAAGTCGTCTAAGTTCAAAGTATGTGTTGTGGAGCAGTCATCTACCAACCTAAAGGTGTTGCTGAGGTCAAATGTTTTTAAGAAAGATAGGTGTACCTACGATGACTGTTTTGCTTGTTCGACTGGTGGTCGAGGACCGTGTGATGTAGAAGGTGTGATGTATGAAATTGTGTGTGTGCCTGTTGAATTCCAAAACTGAATAGGTTCAATTCAATCTACCACGTTTGAGTGTCGTGGGCGCAACTGCATAAGCTTCATCCTCTCGTACCCCTACGGCATCTTACACCTGATAAATACCAACAATGCATTTTAGGTTCTGTAAAGTTTTCTTTATGCAGCTCCTTACTGCTTTTCTCGCTTCGGACCTCAGGACGCAATCCCTCTCGATGTGTTTTTCTAGCTTGTTACCAGTAGCTAACCGTTAACTTCTCCTTTGAAATTAATGAGGTCTCAACGATGAAGCATGTTTGTCAGTTTTTAGGTTCATTGCTGTAGTTTCGGTGCGCTTAGAGAGTTTTGACTGTAGATACAGTTGATTTTCCTTCAACATGAGTTTGACTAACTCTTTTGTTGCCTCGTCAGAGCGTATCTCTTTATCATAGGTTATATCATTCTAAGAAATGTGATGTAGTTCCATGGCGTTCACTATAGTGGTTCAGAATGCATTACAGTTTTCGTCTTTGGGGGGGGGGGGAGCAGTTTTTGCCCCCACCTCGCCCAGATAGGGTTAAAATGTTACAACACCAGCGCTATAAGCACTATCAGCTTCGATTTCATCAAATATCTAAGCACCGGCTTAGCACCAGCCCAGCCTCAGGTTCACTTATTCTCTCAATTAGTTTCTTTTGTCTCAAAAAAGCCTTCGGTGAAAAACTGTTTGATTTGCTCAAAGCCCAATAAATTCACTGTTTCCTGTAAAAAACGAGAGTGTTCTCAGCGCAAAAGTCTGATATGTTCACTTTGATGATTCATAGAAGATTTACATAGCAATAGTGCTGTAACATTAATTTTGACACTATTCTGTCTGGGGAGGGGGCAAAATTGCTCCCAAGGACAAAATTTGTAGTGCTGTCTGAAACGACTATATTGAACGCACTGGAACTACACAATAGCGTATAAAGTTCCGATAGCATCCTGCTGTGTGCGATGTCTCAATCCTCAATCAGATTCAGAACAAAATCGCACCTTATAAGGTACGATTTACGCTCGCTTGTGTATGTATTGATTCTTTGAAATCAATCATGCGTGCACAAATGTGTGCGAGACATCATACGTAGGGGTCACCGGCAATTTTGAGATATTGTCATAATGTGCTATAGAACTACACTACTTTTCTGAGAATTATATATCCTATCTTCTGACCAAATTCCAGCTTAACCCTACAGAGTATGGGCTTTTTCAGGCAGTAGAGAGTATGGAGGGGGGAATTGATTCCACCCCCTGCTAACTTCTGTAATAATGGTGCCACACCCACAAAACTAGGTAGAGATAAAGAAAAACATCACATAACACTATTTCAGGATTGAAAATGTTCTTGGTGTATGTCTCATAGAGCCTCTCTGTGAGAATCTGTGTTAGCCGATGAACGTTTGACTACTATATACTCCTTCGAGGCAGAAAGGCTTCGAAAGAGAACACACTACTTAAAATCAATATACCTAAGATTATAGCAATTGTGGTGTTCAATATCATTGAATGAAATATTTATTCGAAGTATAAATATGTTTATGTGGGCATACAACTTGATAACAAAAAATATAACAAAGAATTTTCACCATTTTTCAATCCCGATATTTCGGCATGCACTGATGTCATAATCATCGGCTAACACAGATTCTCACAGAGAGGCTCTATTAGACATACCCAAATGTTAGCAATGAACTGAAACATTCCAATTATGAACACAATGCAAAACACGTAATGGCTATAATCTTACGTATATTGATTTTAAGTAGTATGTTTATATATAACCCAAGGTCCCGCCTCGAAGCTTCCTCGGCGGTTCAAGTGCTCATCACCTCAATTTTTTGTTTTTTTAAACTGTTAATATAGCTTGCTTAAAGGGGAACAATGGTCAAAAATGTAATTTTAACAGATGATAGAGCACAACAAAACATGGGATTTCCCATCAACATCATAGCAAAAGCTTGCTTAGTTCTGT
>JAOBRC010689563.1:0-10500 GCA_027575255.1 Scolionema suvaense | reverse complement strand
CCATGATTCTTTTACCCCTTAAACGATATTGAATTGTATGAGCTTGGTGAAGTTTGCATTTACTTGAAACGTAATTGCAACATTCCAACAAAAGGGTTCAGTGGCGGAGGGGAAGGTGATTGGTATTGTGTGGATTGGATATGCGACGGAAAGAGGTAAAGAGAGTAGAGATGTTGCTGAGGAAAGGCCATCACAACATGATGGTTGTTCGGCCAAAAGGAATGACATGAAGACGGAGAACTGCGTACTGTTTCATAGCCAGCTCACAGCCTCTGCTTGAATCGAGTTTTCTCAGAGTCTGCTCACTTTGGCGCGAATCTCCGTTTTTCAAATTACCAAACTTGTTAATTATTTGCCAGTTTGCGTTAGGTGTTTCTATAGCAACGTCATGATTAACGTCAGATTGTATTGAATCAGTTCGTAAAGTCATGCATAATTGATGAGTTAAAGTCACTGGTGGTGTTAATGTGCTCATTATGGCATAATTACCAAACGCAGAAATGCTGCGAAAGGTAAAAAAGACCAAGCAAGCAAGCGAAGCGCAGTGCGCTTGGTGTCTTACAGGCTAACTGTTTCAGAGTGATGTGAGAACATATTTTGTTCACTGGTGTAGGCGAAGAATGTATATATGATTATATATAATATGAGTTAGGTCAATTCAGCCCTCAGTTTGAAATTCTTTTGAATAAGTACACACCATCATTGAAGACAACATGAATATTCTCCAATGTGATCAGGAACATAAGATTTTGGTTCCAAAAAATCCGATGGTCGCCGCAGAGTAAAAAATCTTAAAGATATTTCGGGCAAAATTTCCTGACGTCGACTTGCATCAGGAGCCAGGTTGTAGGGTTTGCTATGGGAGACGTGATTGCAGTGTTTGTAAACTCATTGAAGATAGCACAACGTTCTCAAACAAAGATAACAGCAAAGCATTTTATATTAGACCAGGTCCCTTACACTGCAATTCTAAGGGAGTAGTGTACCTACTACAATGCCGTACATGTAACATACAGAATGTCGGTACCTGCACTGCTGAGTTTCGTAAGCGGGTTAACAATCACAAGACACAGCAACGAAAGTATGTTGCAAGGTTCCAGGAAGGTAAATTAGGGTCGGGGCTTCCTATTCCTCGTGCTAAGCTCCATGTGCACTTTCAACAGGTGGACCACAATGGAGTCAAGGATTGGCCATTTAAACTTATTGACCTAGCCACACCGAATCCGTGAAACTCTCTCTCTTGTTCACAAGAAACGTGTCTTTCTATACGGCAGGCACGACTTTTCAACCGGTCAGTTATTTTTAAGACCAATCATGTAAATTATATATAAATAGGTATATACGATTTATTATGTGAAGAATCCTGGCCCGGCAACAAACCGACTGGTGACCAGTGTCAAAATAAAAAAAAGATAAGGGGGAAATGTCCAACTTTTCGTGACCACGCCCACTTTTAGGAGATTTTGCCAATTATAACTATGCATTTACTACCATCTGACGTGACTGGTGAACACGTTTTAGCAAAAAATCGGCCATGTATTCTAGCTCATTATAGCCATGAAATCGGTTGATTACGTCAAGTTTATCAATATTTCAGAATTATAATCAAAATTTGCATAACCATGACTTAGAAAATAGGCTGAAAAATGCAAAAAGTCCAAAAATTTATTGAAAAGGTTGTGGTGGGATTACATATCTCTGGCCAAGCAGAGCAATCTTGGACAAAAATTTCCGGAATACTTATTCCACAGTCATGTCCCCAACCTCTCTATCTCAGTAGTGCATTATGGACCTGTCACCTGCCGGTAACAAAACTGTCCACACGTGTTATTATCGATTTTGAACACTTTGATACATAACTCCCCCGCGACCAAGAAGTGGATGAGCGTGTTTTTTTTTTGTGGACAAAAACTGGACGGGGTGAGGAAGAACTCTTAGAATCAATAGCCGAGCTCAGTTCAATATAGCTCAACGAAGTTCATGACATTGCAAAAGACATCAATATGAAGCGACAACGAAAATATTGCGAAATTCCGGAATATTTTTAGCCTGGATAGTAGGAAATGTACTCGGGTTGCATCACTGTAGATTAATTTGTGCATGTTACAGTCGGCGCTCGTTATCTCAAAATCCCACGGGACCTACAAAAATGTTCGAGATAGATAAAGTTCGGGATATATTCTTCGTCCAAGGGACCCAAACTTTAATTCGAGATAGAGGGAAGTTCGAGATAAAGGGTAGTCGAGATAACGAGCGTCGACTGTATTTCATGTTGACAGATCGAGCCATATTGCAACCAATATGGTCGAGCAAGGATGCAGAAATCCTTGGGTAGAGTAAAATTTGCAATTGGGAAGGAGCAGTAAGTATGATAAATCAAATTCATTTAAGTAGGTATCGAAACAATCCAGGCGATGCTGACATTTTCCTGTTCTCGGTTATGGAAGAACCAGCAGGTCTTTTTAAATTCATTCACCTGCAATAAAAATAAAGCCACGCCCATTTTGAGGTTCTCGTAAGCCGTGTGCAATTTTCGCATGGATCCAATATACTGTTTTTTTGGAAATTGAATAAATAATAAACCTGTCAAACGCTATACCAACCACGTGCCTTGACTTGCGCCGTTCTTGAACTCATTCAATAATCCTTTGCTTGCAGATCAATATCATTGACCTAAGTTAATGAGGGAAATATATGAGTCCCTCGGGACGCCCAGCCGTATATAAGGCCACAAAGATAGGCCATTTTTCTCTCAGAAGTTTTGACTGTCACAGTTGTAGCTTTTGCACTAATTGTCATAAGTGTCTCTAGACTTATAGTTTTCTTGATTTGTTTTCTGTGGTGAAAGTGGTAAGAAGTATCTTTTCGCTGTTTAGTTCTTCTTCATTGTTTGTAGCTATGCCGCTACTTTTTCTTGCTAATCTCATCCCCCTTCAGGTTTGGTTTGAATTAGCAAAGCCCTGCCGTTCAACGCACTTATCGCTGCTGCTTCTTTGGCGGATCCACTACCAGTGACCGTGGCCAGTGCATCAGTTGGTGATTCAGGATTGCACTTATATTGTTTTCGAGTACAAGGATCCGACCAATTGTTCGCGATTCGTATCCCGGATGGTAAATCTGCACAAACTAGTACGGGTGAGTCTTCTTCTGTGCCTGCTCAGTTACTATCCTCTGTGGCCCAAGGCCCACCAACTCAGGTTCCCCAGCCCCATACCGAGCCCGTTCCCTCTAATTTCGTCACCCAGGCGGAAATCAAGGAACTGTTCAGTAGATCTAGGAAAGAAACGCTAGAGGCCGTGGACCAGGTAAGTAAAGATGTCTCCCAAAAATTTGATCTACTTTTGTCTGCCCTTGCAGGTACCGGTACTTCAAACATTGCATCAAGGCCCCACCCAAACGTAACATCATTCGAATCCAGGTACAGGTGAGCGTCATTCAAACTTATCGAATGCAGTCCCCGTACCCGCTGTCCCCATAGAGATCCCCCAGTTTGTGCAGATCAGTCACAATCTGGGGCACGCTCATGACATGGATCCGCAGCTGCACGCCCAAGCTGAGCTGGATGGTACCCTTGATCGCTGTGAGTGTGCCAACCAAGCTCATGCTTCTAAAGCCAATACAACTGCACGAGTGCTTGTTCCTCCTTCAGCACTTCCCGACTCTAGTATGAAAGTAGCTGAGGTTTGCGCATCAGTGCCAGCTTGACTCACTAAGTTGATTTGGAAGTGGGAGGCCATCGACCTTGCTTGGTTACCCCCCCCCCCCCCCCCCCCTAACCTCTTACTTTTACCTACCACCTCTCCGTCCTCAGGCGAATAGGAAAACCTACTGTTTAACGAGCATCACAAATTTTTCTCAATGCTCTGAGCCTTTCTCGGTCTACTTATCGGTTGTAGCAGAAAAGTTTCCTGGTAGTAGAGTACGAGATCTTACCGCGTACCAGTTGATCATAGCTGAAGTAATTGATGAAAGAATATTCTGTGTCCAGTAAAAGTGACGATATGAAGCTAAGTGTTTGACTAATTCCTTAAACTTATTTCATGAGATCTCTGAGAATTTCTTGGGATGCCAAATAAATAAAAAGCAACAGCAATACGACGAAGATTATACCACATCATATTTCGACTATGCACTACTTCGTTTTTGAATGTTAAATGACTGTACTTGTGATAACCTTTGTTTGTAATGCTTGCCTTGTTATGAACGCTTTTCATATCACTTTTAGCAACGTATTCACTTATTAACTGTATGCAGGTGTTGTAGGCACGTTTGTATTGCTCTTAACATCCCGATAGATATAACAACGTACCGAGCAAGAATAGGCTTCGTCGACACCATAAAATTTTTTATAAATACCATAAGTGTACTGCACCCATTTCTAGAAATACTGTTATTTGTAATTTCTTTTGCTTGCTCTGCTATTTCACTTCTTTTTTCGAATATACAAAAACTTAAATGTAGGGATTTCGTCAGGATTTGGCATAAAGTTCTAGTAGTTTTAGTTCTTCTTAATTTTTGGGAAAGCTACTATGTCTTCAAAATACTTATAGCATCTGATGTCCACATGAATCCCGGCCCTGAATTTATCTGATTCTAAAAATTTGAAATTTTGTCATTGGAATCTGAATAGTATTCTAGTGGACAACTTCTTCAGGGCTACAATATATTACATAATTTTGATATGATATCAGTTTCTGAATCTCACTTAAACAGCACTATAGGCGAAAATGAATCCGCTTTGAATATTTCTGGTTTCAATCATATTCGTAAAGACCACCCGAGCAATACCAAACGAGGTGGTGTGTTACTCTATAACAAGGAACCCCTTCCAATTAAACATCGTTCAGATCCAGAATTTTCTGAGTGTATAGTCTGCGAAATTAAACTATTTTGAAAGTCAATTTTCTATGTTGCGCTTCATCGATCCCCAAGTCAGACAAGTACCGAATTTTCTTCCTTTCTTGAATTATTTGAAAAATTGATTTCTTTTATTGATCTAGAAAATGGCTATGTATCTATTATAACAGGTGACTTTAATGCTCGTCATGCTAGTTGGTGGAATTGGATGTTGCCAATTCATGGGGACCAGCCATCAAAAGCATTAGTGATGATTTTGGTTTGCATTAAATCATATCTGAGCCCACTCATACAATCGGACAAAGTCAATCTTGCATTGATTTGATATTTTCTTCATAGCCTAGTCTTTTCGCTTCTGCCGGTGTTGAACCTTCGTTGGATTCTTTTTGTCATCATGACATTACTTTAGGGAGGGTGAATCTGAACGTGCCATCAGCGCCGAAATTTGATAGGAAAGTATGGCATTATGATAGAGCTCATGCAGAATATATGAAATCTGCAATGTGTAAAATAGATTGGTCAAGAGAATTTGATGCAATGAGTATGGATATTGATGCGAAAGTATTACTACTATGCTCTGTCGTATCCTATGCTCTGTCGTATCCAACGTTGTAAGCCACTTTATACCGTCAGAGGTTATCACTGTCAATCCAAAACAACCCACCTTGGATGAACAAGCAAATAAAAAAAGAACTGAACTACATATCTAGATATCACAAAATGACACGCGGTAGGAATTCTGAAGTCGATAAGACCAAGTTAAAGCACCTCAAAAATCATGTAATTGAACTTATAAAAAAATCAAAAGGAAGATATATGAAGAAATTCGGATCTGATTTACCAACGATCAAAATCAATCAAATCCAACAAAGTACTGGTTCCTATTGAGGAAAATGTCAAACCATTCCTCCAAGTCTGGAAAATAATTCTTTTGTGGTTGACGCTGCTGAAAAAGCAGAGCTATTTAATACCTTTTTGTGAGTCAATATAATCCGATATCCACATCTAGTTCTTTATCTGCTGTAGATGTTTTGGCTAGTTCAGTACTTGATATGGTAGAAACAACCGAGGAAAAAGTTTTGAAAATAATCAGGTTACTCAACGTCAATAAAGCTCAAGGCTTCGATAACATTTCTATTCGTGCTATAAAACTTTTAGATGATTCACTGGTGCTTCCATTGTCAATTATTTTTCGAAATTCTATTCGATTGGGAGCTTTTCCTAACATGTGGAAACGAGCAAATGTTGTTCCCCTTCATAAGAAAGGGGAACCAAACCTGATCGCTAACTATCGTCCTGTTATTTTATTGCCTATATTTGGCAAAATATTTGAAAAGCTTGTGTATGATAGTTTGTATAAACATCTATTGTCGAAAATGATTTGTTAACTGATAAACAATCTGGTTTCAGAAGAAAGGACTCAACAATCAATCAGCTTTTAGCAATCTCACATGAGATGTATACTGCATTTGACGCATACCCCCCCCCACTAGATGTGAGGGGAATATTCTTAGATATCTCAAAAGCCTTCGATAAGGTATGGCATGAAGGGCTACTGTTTAAGCTTGAAATCCTTGGAGTAAAGGGCAAGCTACTTTTCTTTCTTTAGTGATTACCTCCTGAATCATTACCAAAGAGTTATAGTCAGCGAAAGTTCTTCTTCCTGGAGTAAACTTAATGCAGGTGTACCTCAAGTGTCAATCTTGGGTCCCCTGTTGTTTTTGGTGTATATACATGATTTGATAGTTGATTTCAAGTCAGATGGTCGACTTTTCGCAGATGATGTTTCTTTGTTTTCAGTTGTGAGGTCTGTTGTTACGTCTTACAATGATCTTATGCACGACTCAAAGTTGGTCGAAATCTGGGCCTGGCGGTGGAAAATGGCTTTTAATCCTGATCCTAAGAAACAAGCTGTGGAAGTGATTTTCTCAATAAAAAAAAACGCTCAGTATTCTGTCGTAAACTGACTTTTAATGGATTGCCAGTAGATCAAGTGTCTGAAACAAAGCATTTAGGACTTATTCTTGATCAGTCGATGTCCATTAATTCTCACATTTTATCGGTCATCTCCAAAGCAAGAAAAAGTATTGGACTTACAAAGAAGTATCGGAGGTTTGTATCTAGAAGTTGTCTACAGGTTATTTATAAATTCTATATACGCTCATATTTTGACTACGCATATGTAATATATCACTCTGATTGCGGCAGTAGTTCCTGAGGAAAGTTAGAGTCTCAGCAATATTGCGCAGCATTGGCTATAACAGGTACCTGGAAGGGAACATCAACAATTAAGATTTATGAGGAGTTGGGCTGGGAAACATTACACGATCGTAGGTGTGCCAGAAGACTGTTCCTGTTTTGGAAAATTCTGAAAGGTGATTCACCTAATTATCTGAAAACAATCGTGCAATAAAAAGTGACCCATTTTCTCATTGAGGAATAGACTGAGTCATACGTATTTCACATGCCGTACAAAACGATATGAATCCTCTTTTTTCCCAGCAGCTTCGATGACTTGGGAAAATTTGGAAACATCGCTTCGTGAAGTAAACAGCTTTGACTCCTTTAAAAAAAGTATCTTTAATATAGTTCGCCCTATTGGCAAACAGATTTTTAATTTGCACCATCCTGTGGGCTTGATGTTTTTAAGTCAACTACGCGTGGGGCTTAGTAACTTGCGTGCGCGTAGGTTTAGACACAACTTTGTAGACACAAGTGACTCTCTCTGCCACGAAGCCAATGATGGTGTTGAAGATACATTCATTTTTTGCTCGAATGTACTGCTTTTTCTGCTCAACGTGCTAAACTACTAGGTACTGTGTTAGCTGTACTAGGACATTTTCTGAGTGCTCTGCCTGAAGCAGATGCCTGTCGAATTTTATTGTATGGGCAAAGTAATGAAAGTGAATCAACCAATAAGGTGATTCTTCTTGCCACTAATACATTTGTTCTTGAGACAAAGCGTCTGTAAATAAGTGATGCTTTATCATTTGTCATTCTGCTGGCGTTCATATACTCTCTTCGAGTGGTCTTTTTCTTATTGTCCGTTGCGGACAAGTTGCGCCCGATAGCTGTGCTAAAATTGCACTTTGCATCAGGGGTCAAGGTTTTATTTTATTTTTGGTGATAGTTTTTATTTCGGTGACGTATTTTTATTTTGTGAATTTTCTTGTAAATGTTGTACTTGTAATACGCAAAGAAACAAAAATGCTCATTTCTAATCTTGCAGAACAGGGTCTTACCACCTAGTGGCTACAGTATGATCTTTGTTTCCGTAAAAAGACGCAAAATGGAGGTAAGTGGGGCGCACTGGACAACACACTATGGATCTGCTGCACACCTCCGCAATCATCATCTAGTCGCCCTCCGCCGAATGTATCTGCCCAGTTTTGCTGCGCGTTCAACAAAGAGGGGTACTGTTCCCCTGATTGCACAAGGCTCCACAAGTGTGTGTGCTGCCGTGGCAGCCACCCTTCAGTGTCCGGCCCGTACCTCAGAAGTCAGTCCCCTGAAGTCCAGCCACGATTCGAAAGGTAAGAGTAAGAAACGTCACCGATCTCCTTCATGTGATCATCAGCGTGTTCGGCGAGTCTTGGTTTTGTCACAATTTTCATCCTTAGTCATATCAAACTGTAGTCTAAGTCCTCCTTGCTTCGCGTCGTCTCACTTCTCCTTCAATGGATCACCAGTGACCATTGGGGGTGAGTCTTTCTAGGATTTATCATGTTTGGATGAGTCATCATGTGGATGTACCGTTTGTTTCACAGATCAGTTGCTCAGCACTCATCTTTCTCCAGGTAAGGAAATCAATCAACCCTTACAATTAATTCTTAAATCCCCTTCGGAAGTTACCCCTATCAATTCTACCCTCTGGAAAAAGCTTTCAGCCCCTCTTGGCCAAAATCTGTTGTCCCAGTTTGTCATGGAGGGTCTTGAGCAAGGATTCGACATCAGATTTGACGGTGGCCAACTAGTATCAGCGTCTAGAAACATGCCTTCCAGCTATCAACATCCAGAGATAGTCGACACCTATCTAGCGGAGGAGGTAAGACTAGGAAGAGTAGCAGGCCCGTTTAATGTCCCACCCCTTGATAATTTACATATCAGCAGATTTGGGGTGATCCCTAAGTCTAATTCAGACAAATGGCGTATGAGGTATGAGGGCATTGACATGGCCATAGGCAGCATCGTGGATAAAGGCCCTGGTTGCCTCTTATCTAAATTTGATGTGAAATCAGCCTATCGGTTGCTTCCTATCCGTCTTGAAGACCGTTACCTCTTGGGGATGAAGTGGAGAGGTAAGTGTTATGTAGATTTGGCCGGTGCAAGAACTGGCTGCCTGGCGCACCTTTGACTCGCTTAGATGTTTGGAGAGAAGTTGTATCCCTAACTAGTAAGGCAGGCTTGGTAGGGAATTTCAACACGCACAGTTTTAGAATTGGAGCAGATACAACAGTAGCAGCAGTGGGCATGTTATCCAGGTGCTGGGTAGGTGGACGTCGAAGTGCTACCACATCTACATCCGCACCAGTGGCAGTACTTGGGCTTCAGCACCACGATCCTTGGCCAACTAAGAGATCTGTCAAACTCCTCCCTCCCCGAGCATTATTATTTTGCTTTTAGCTTGTTTTCCATGATATTTATTCTCATTTATCTAGAAGTTAGGCAGGGCTGTACCTCAGCGCTGATCTATCTTGTCTTTTACTAGTCTTAGCAGCCTCAACCTTAAAACACTACTGGTGCCAGTCGACTTGGGTCACAGTTAATTGTCAACTACAATCTACCCAGTTGAGCATTCGGCAGGGGAGCTCGGGTTCCACCAGGAGTGGTCAGTCAGCTCTCTCCCACAATTAAGCTTCGTGGGTGTTGGATCCATCAAAATTGCAGGGGAGCATGGGTTCCACCAGGAGAGGGATGAAATAGCTCACTCACGCAGTTCCTTGGTTTGTGGTAGATGAGTCAGGGTTTTACCAGGAGTGGGTCACGCAGCTCGCTCCTGCTATCTATCCTACTCTACAGAGGAGACCGGGTCCCACCAGAAGTGGATAATATTCTATGGCTCACTCCTTTTGTTGAGCCCAACGTAGGAAGATACTGACTTGGCAAAATGGTGTTTATTGGTGGCTTGGATATGGTTTGCTTCTGATTACTTGTGTGGTTTTCTGCCTAATCTCCCTTTGCGAGTGACTTCGTTTTTCTCATTTGCCCCCAATCGAGTTTCCCGCATATGGATGCAAAGATGCGACACTCTGTCTTGTCTGATTTGCCTTTCCATTTGCTAATTCATACTTGACGTTATGGATATGGAGCGAATATTCAGGTACGGAGTTTTGCGTTGTGGCTCATGTTATCGGCTTTGGAGTACGGATGTTATCCTTGGTAGTGTAGTCGTCTTGTGGGTCCGCGTCTTTTTATGCAGTTTTGTGGTTTTATGGTGTGGCTTGGCTAGGCAGCGAGTTAGCCCATGAAGACATGGTAGGTCTTGGTCCTGGTGCTCCATATTTCCTTCTACGAGTTTCTTGGTGTCCCTCACCACGTAAGGGCTCAATCACTCCTCTTAGCAATGGGGCCTGTTTGAAAATTGGTCAACATATGAAGAGAAAAAAAAATATCAAGAAAGTCAAGCAATTTATTATTTTCTAG
>JAOBRC010689452.1:0-10500 GCA_027575255.1 Scolionema suvaense | reverse complement strand
ACTCCCGTCGTGATCATAGTGATCGTGACAGCCGACACGTTCGAATCAATAGCCGCCCTGACGAAATCTAAGCCGCTGTGATGGAGAAAGGATCGATTTATCGGTTCCGTGTTTCTTTACGTTTGTTGTGTTTTGTTGGAATTAGTATATTATATTGCGAAGTGAATTATTATAGAAATGTTTGAGGTTGTGGTAGCTGGTGGTATTTATTGCATTATGTCTCTGTTCGTATCATTTTTTCTTTTATTACTTATTTTAAAGGGATCGAGATTGAGAAAGACCTTAACGAGAGAAATTAGTTGCGGAAGAAATTTTTGCGGAATTTGTTTTTGTGATTCGGACTTGGAAAAAGACTGTATTTTGCGGAAGAAATTTTTGCGGTTGAAAGCCGTTTGTTCAGTTTAACGGAAGAAATGTTAGCGATTGAGTGCTCGGTATCAATTTTTGCTGTGGAATAGGAAGATGTTCGTCAGGCTGAGAAAGCTGTAAATAAGAATGACAAAAAGTAAACTTTTCTCACTTTAAATGGCTGCTTCATGACTTAAGTGTTTCTTTTTTGAAAATGTTGCGGAATAAATTTTTGTGATTGGCTCAACGAAAAAATGTCAAAATCGCGAAAATAAACTCCGCAGAAATATCTTCCGCAAATAATTTCTTCCCTTAAGGTAGTTTTGAGATTCGAAGTCAACTGGCTTCATATTGATGCTACAACTTCCAGCTCTTCACGAAAACATTTGTGCAGCTGAATATGCGGTCAAAATATTTCGTGGATTTTATTTGACGTTTTTGAGCAGGATTTGATTTCATTGTGGAACAAAAGAGTTCGAAAATTTGGCATGAAAGTTGCTCTATTTTCTGAGTGCTGGCAGTTTGAGCTGAAGTATTCCATGTTCAGAATTATTTTTGATATTCGACTGCTTTTCATCGGCAAACTCAAAAAATGTGTGAGACGATCCCTGTGACTCCATCGCGAGGGACTCGCTGCCTTTCTCCCGAAAAATAGTTGTTTTCGGTTAAAGGAACGTCCGACGTCCGGTGGTAAGTACCATGATACGCAATCTCCTGAGTTCTGTGCTATTTTTGCTGACCTTCTGATCTTCATATCTGTATGCGTTTCAAAGATCTGCGAAAAGGTTATATTCAAATTCTGGTCGGTTTCTGAAAGTTCACCGAATTAATGCATTGAGTGGCAATGAGAGTGTTTCCAAATGACTCGAAATTGAACTGATATTTGCCGCAGATGCTGTTCTATAATTTTAATCCTTCGTTTGTGTAACTTAGTTCTGTGCTGCATTCTAAAACTTTCCGTTTTTTTACCTGTCGTGACCTGTTGCAATGAACACCACTCCCATTGTTATCTGCTCTGTTGCATATATTTCTATTTGGTATTAATATGAATAAATGTGACTAATGTACTCTACGAGTTGCTGATATCCGAACCACTACACCAGGGTTGCCACTAAACATGAAAAAGCCTTACATTTTATAGTGGTGCCATAAAAAACTTGAAAAAGTCTTAGATTTGACTAATTTCAAGCTGAGGAAGCTGAAAAAATGAAGTAGTTCATTGCATTCTGAGAGGCACTGGTTTGTTATGCTCTGCTCGGGAGTAATTACACTCAAATGTAAACCATAATTTGCTTTTGAATCTTTCAAGGCATGTTTATGTTTCGTGATTTCTTGCCATTCTGCTTGAAAAAGAGCCTTAGATTTTGTCTTTTTCAAAACTGAAAAACTGCCTGCTTTTATGGAAAAGGAGGTGAAATCATCTTCCTTTTGATTTGAAAATTAATTGACAACCCTGTAGATCTGCGCTACGTTACTGAGATTAGGGATGTCAGGTTGCGACTGTGCCTGTCTTTGAGCTATGCACTTACTTTTTGCCAAATTCCACACTTACTCCTCGACAGATACTCTGTTTGTCCTCATAACTGTTTTGCCTATCGCACTGGAAGTAACCTGGAACCAGATGCTCTTCCTCCCATGGGGACCTGACTGGCCTGTTCCCGTGTTCGGAATGAGCACCTTCCCTCTACACGGTCAAGAGCCTAAGCTCAAGTATAGAGGGATGGAGAGATCTGGTTCCAGGTTAACTGGAAGCCGACTTAGCCTTTTTGTTCCTTTCTCGTTCTTCGAACAGGTTGGGCTTAGATATCAGCGGAAAGTGGACACTGATAGAAATATTGCGATTTTAACGGTGGGGGAGCGGGGATTAGATATTTTGATGTGTACCATGAAAAGTTACTAATGGGTTTGATGTTCTCGTGGAGGTTCTATTTAATTGGAGTGATCTGTTATTGCATCGAATTGCTTTCTCAGCCCGATGTTTTATTGCTAGTAGTGGACTGGACAATAGATTGCTATGATGACAAGAACAATACCATCTCTATGTTCCACAGATCCGATGCTAGATTAAGCAAAGTGAGTGACGTTCGAGATTTGTATGTAAATGGTGAATGAACTGAAGTGAATGAGTGTATGTTGTTATTATGCGTTGACGTATACTGCATGTCAACAATGAGCTGGTCCTGGATCAGCTTATATGTGCTGTTATTAATATTGACGTTTGTAATGTATTTAAAGTTATCGTTTGTATGAAAAACATATGATATCGTCGAAGATTGCCCTATTATCAATTGGTGTGTATTTTTTTTTAACTCATCGTTTTTGTTTCTGATAATCAACTTTTTAATGAACGAGCCTCTTATGTTAAAGCTTTCCGTCTGAAATTCATTTGAAACTGGCATATCGAGGCCAACTTCCAGCTTGCACGACTATACTTATCCGATCAAAGCGGCATAAATGTGGGTCTTAACTTCAAATATAGACTGATCGCCATAACAGCTAAAAAGAAACAGTCTTCAGAGAGAATGCGTGCGTCATTTTTAAGACAAGTCTTGTATGGCAACGTGTAGCAAATATTGTCTTGTTATATGATCATAGCATATCTCGAGAATTGCCTTCGTGTCAATGATGCAAAAGCTGTCAATGTGTCAGAAGAAGAAAACTTTAGAAACTATCTGAGTACTTATTGAAACTTGTTGTGTGTAGACATTTTTTCATAACCGACCAGTACAGCCCCCCCAAAGTCTTAAGAAACTTAAATGACTAAACAAAAAAATGCGATAACAAAATTACGAAACCCATGAATTTTGCTGAGAAAACAGTGTTTCCCAACAGAGTCAGAACATGTTGACATCTGGTTCAAATTTGAATCAGCCACATAGGAACTCCTACGGGAGTAGTTGTTATTTGATGCACAGTCATAGTATGACTTGGATGCATTGTTTACTCGGTTATGTTACTTTATTTGGAGTAACTTTCGCGAGGTCAAAAACGCGAAATTTTGTAGATGAACTTTCGCGAATCAATAAATCACGAAAAATTCGCAAGGTCCTAAACCTCCCTTATCCCCAAGTAAAAAAGAACATTCACTGAGCAAACTTTCGTGAAATCGTATTTTGGAAAAAAAATTCTCGTGATATACTTTCGCGTGCGGACGTTTCTCAACATTTTGGCGAGAAACTTTCGCGAATAGGCCTAAATTTGCGAAAGTTTCTCCGACTAAAGTATTTAGAAACTTCGTATCTTATGACGCTCAATAAAAAACGTTTTCTAGTTGAGTCCCATTCTAAGAAACATTCCTCGCTACCATGCCCTCTTAGTTTCTTATAAAAAACGTGTACACTTGATGTTAAATTGGTCTGTTGTTGTGCTTTGTCAACGAAATGTCTGCCTCAGCTGGTACTTCATCCAACTTCAGTCAGGAGAAAACTAGTTGCACTGTGTTTACTCTACTGTACTTAATGAACGAGAGGACACTCATTAATTTTTAGATTTATCCTATCCCCCTGGAGCTTATTCCGACCCCCGTTATTAATTTCTTGCATCTCCTATCTTTTTTCCACAGGAGTAAAATTTCAGAGTTCTTCAGGTTCTTAGAATAGACCCATTGTTTATGTTTGGGGGCTTTATTTTGTGAAACAAGTGCTCATAACTATGCAGTATATCTTGATATTTTAATAGCGCGGATCGTATTTTTGAACACCAAAGATTGGCCTGGCCAGGAATTTCCAGATTTTCAACCCCCTGCGTACTAAGGCCCCCCACTTATTCATTTTTCGTAAAATTTCTGACCTCCCCTACTATTAAGATGCCGCCTGCAAGCACCTTAGAGTACTTGTTGCAATTTCATAATATATAAAAAGATAATCTGCTGCCTGGAACCGGGATGCGTTCGAGCTGCTCAGTCGCCGTTTTCTCCATTGGTTTTGAAAGGTTGATTTGTGTTCATTTCTTTCGTGAAGGTTTCTGTGATTTCCATATTTTTTGGACTCCCACTTTATCGGAAGAGTCCTATAAATTGGGGTCTGTTCGTCTTTCCGTCCGTCCGTCACCAACGCTTTGGCCTGGATAGGACGCTCAATGGCATGAAGGTCACAATCCGTAATCGAAAACAAGTGATGGAACCTGAATTTTGAAAAAATTTATTGTTCGGTTTACAGGTGGCAATTTATGCCCAAAAAATAGCCATTTTAAGGGTTTTTTCATATTTCAAGATCCATTCACTGATTTTTTGAAAATTTTTTTTTGCAGTTTTTGGTGTGAAACGTTAGCGCAATGGTGGTTACAGTATGCATCATGTGTCACATAAAGACTCTTGTCTGGCTTGCGCGTGGTCATTTTTTGTCCGAACAAAATGCATTTGTCGGGGTTTTTGAAAATATTTCTTGATCCGTTTGTTACTTTTTTTGTAGTTTATTTGAAACTTCATAACTCTTGTATTTATGTTATGTGTCATGCATCACATATGAGAAAACTGTTGTTCCTCATGGACGTAACCTGGAACTACAATCCTGATCAACCCTCTGTACTGGAGCTTGAGGCTCTTAACCGTGTAGGGAAGAGCCTCAAGAACCGTGTAGGCAACAGGCGGGTCAGGCTCCCATAAGAGGAAGAGCATCTGACTTCAGGTTACTTGGGTGTGGCTTTTGTGGCGCCCAAAATGGCCCTTTTTAAGGTTTTTCTAAAATAGTTAAAATTCTGTCCATTACTTTTTTTATACTTTTAACGAGAAAGTAGAGGGTAGTGGTAGTTACGATATCGAACATGTGTCATATATCTAGGAAAGTTATTGGTCAGCTTAGGCGTGGTCATTTTTGCCGAAAAATGGCTATTTTAGTTTTATTTGCAAATATTTCTTGATGTTTTGGTATGCACCTCGATGTTCATGGTTATGGTTGTTATTGCTCGTGTCTGGGTATTTCATCATTTTCGTTTATGGTGTGAAGCAATGGTTCATGGTTGAAATTGTGGTAGTCCACGAATTTGGCGACTTGTTTTCCAAGTAATTAATTTGAATTTGTCATCTTTGTCAATATCATGGACGATGGCCCTTGCAATGATTAGGCTGGTCTAGAGTGATTTACGCCAAATTTCAACCCCAACCCACTGCGAACCACTATCTTCACTGTCAGCGGTACTAAGACGATTAGGAAGACAAAGATGATAAATAAAAGCTTTATTGCTACACAGAACATGCTTTGCCTTCAGTTCTTAAATTACGTGTACCGATTTTACTACTCAAATTTTTCAAGAATGTTACTTCTTCAAAATTGGGACTATGACCAGACTATAATTCACCTGAACCGTAATTTTCATGCGATTATCACGTGTGTGTTTTGCTTCGCAATTCTTACAATCAATCATGTTGCTACTAATTATTGATTATTATGTAAGGCACCACCACCTGTTGCGTACCATAGCCTTTGCAAGAGGGTGTCCTTAAGGAAACTAGGCTATCAGATTTTGGGTGCCCTATCCAACATATGGGTGTTCACAAGACCAAAAACACGTGAATGTCAATTTGAAATTCCTCTTTGCATCTTCAGGTATTACCGTAATTATCTGAATGAGCGCCGGGGCGCATTTAATTTTCTACTTTTCAGAAGGCGCGCTCATTCAAGCCGGGGCGCTCATTTAAGCCGGGGTGCTCATTACAAAAAATCCAAATTAGTATTGAACTTTTTCCAGACAAAACAAAATACAAAAATAAAGAACTCTGGCTAGAGCTCCATGTCTATATCCCCTTACTACACTGACTGAAGATAATTCTTCTCTTGTTTTTCGTTGATATAAACTATGTAAGTGAGCGCCGATGCACATCGTACATTACAAATTTCTCAATGAGCGCCTCTTTCCTGGTTTGGGAGGGGGGAGGGCTGATTTAAGCCGGGGCGCTCATTATACTTCTCAGTCAGGAGGGGCGCTCATTTGAGGGGGGCACTCATTTAAGCCGGGGCGCTCTTTCAGATAATTATGGTATTTCTCTCTGTGAAATCAATAGCCACAGTGAATAAACTGTATTGGTGTACATATGTTGCTATTCATCACTCTCAGAAGGAGTTCATAAATATCTTTTAGTTGAAGAGGGTCTTCATTCAGGCACCCATAGGTTTTGTCAAAAACTTTCTGCTAGGAACTACCTTAAGGGAAGAAATTTTGGCGGGAAGAAATTTTATTTTAAATTAAGTATATTTCCTATTTTTACCTCAGAAAATGTTTGACCGAGAAACTTTATTCCTGAAAAAATGCCTTCGACAAAAATACAGTAACATTCTGAACACCTTCAAAATAATGCATTCTTTATCAGTTATCTTAGAACTAAGGTCAACTGTCTCTGCTGGTGATCAATGCAGCAACGCTAAAATGTTACTTTTGTGTGAAAATAACTTCCCAAAAATTTACGAAAAGTGTTAAGCCGCGAAAATGCATTTCCGATAAAGGCTTTGTTTAGCATGGACCGCAAAAATTAATTCCTGCGAAAATTTCTTCCCTTAAGGTAAGCTGATTTTTTTATGATGGTGGTACACGAAGGAAGTACACGTTTTTTTAATAAGAACAGAGTCTATAAGAACGTAAGGCTTTGAAGAGCCAAAAGTTAAGAACATGCTAAGAATACTAAGGCTTCGATCATGAACATTTTGTTCTGTAAAAGTATGATTCTCTGCAGATTTCTATTGATTTCACTACAAGAGACTCACTGTTCAGCGGTCAAGTATAATGTTTTGGTGGTCCGGGTTAATTTTCTGTCGATTGACCTGAGAACAAGTTCAGAACATTTTTAGGCTTTATTTTGACCAAAGTTAAGAACAATGAAGCCTTTTTTCGACAAAGTACGTTCTTATAAAAAAAGCGAGTACGTGGCTTCCCTTCGTGAACTATTTGGAGCGTTTGAAAAGTTGGTTTTGTAAGGATTGGACTGAGATTCAACTGAATGAAAATTTCCGCAATTTGCTGTAAAAATAGCTGCATTTTCCTAGTCGTAGCACTCGTCTCAGGCGAAGTGTTTTAGATTCCGCACTCTAGTAAGCAGTTAACGTGTTTTTTTGTTAGCGTAACTTGTATAAGGATATTGCGAGGCTCAGGTTCAGCAACATTTTAAGCATACTTCTTAGCCTAAGCTATCAAAGTTTTCTCAGCTTGAAGCATGTGCTGAACGCTTTAATGCCCCTGAGAATTTCTTTTTGCGTCTGGCCAATTTTGTACGTTTAGTTCTGCCATCACATGTGTTGTAGGAAGCTTTAGCTAAATTCGTAGTGGTATATCGCTAGAACTTTGCCGTACAATGGATTCTGGTCAAATTCTGTAATCAGGTTAATTAAGCATGATGTGAGCGTAAATCCAGCTCTGATCTTTCAGGAGCTTAAGCATATCCGAGTCTGATCTGGAAAATCAATATGCAAATAAAAAACAAACATGTATCGCTTTCGACCAGTTAGCTCAAAAAAATCTATATTCAAGAATTGCTATCAGAGACGGTTCCTACAACAATAATAGGTTATATTCGCATTGCCAAATATAACTGCAGGATGTACTCTAATTTCGTTCTATTAAATAATCTCAATAAATAACAAAAACATTGCACTAATATAAATAAACTTACATTTAAACAAATGTAGAGGACAAACAACTTATCTGCTCAACAGCTAAAACGATGAATTACATTTTTTTGTCATGGGTACACAAGGACATCAACAAATTTTAAATTTTCCGAATAGGAGCTAAAAAATATATATTTTTGGTTCGAAGTTCCATTTTTAAGTTGAATGATGGGACTGCTCGGGGCATATTGCCAGATGTTGTATTAGAATATTCGATTTCCGTTTTTCACCGATTTTCACATTTGCGAAGAAGCAAAAATAGCTCAGCAACTTATAAAAACTTAATATTTTTCGTGATGCGTGCTCTTTTCGGGTGATCCAGTTTACCTAATTAACGATCAGAGATCGCAGTGTTTATGTCCAGAGTATTTTTTGATGCTGCAGAAGTTTCAGATTTACGAGGGTTGCACTTTCAAAGCTCACAAAATCGTGTACCAGGTAGAGTTAAAATTGCTACGTATCTTTGTGGAAAAAATGCAAATTGTGCACTTGATATCAAGCTAAAAAGTAACGTGCTACAAGTACACTATGAAAATGTGTTGATAGGATCGTGAAAAAAAAATTGCGCTTTGCCTGGTATCAAAATGCTTTCATAAGCATTGCGTAACTGTTATTAATTCTTACAACCATATAATCTTGCTTAAACTTCTGCATAAATTGATACGTCACAATCATTTCTTGTTCGTGATTTATCTTGATTGTCACCACCACGGCCATACTGCATTTGAGAAGAGCTTGCAACAGGGATCCCAGGTCAGAAATGCTAGTCACAGTGTCAGCGTTTATATAATCGTTACTATTTTGTTCAACCCAACCGAGAAGTTGTTGGTATTCAGCTGTGCGTGTATTCAGACTTCGTGGTTCTACGCTTTCTGTTGAGATGTTGGCATTGAGGTCATCAGTGTTGACATCGTTGTCCTTTTCGACCATCGGAACTAAAAATGAGTTGCGAAGTGGATGCTCGAGACTGTCGTACGATATACCGAGATAGTCGTCTTGATCTGAATATAAACGACGACGTATTCTTTCACGACTGGTTTTACGAAATGTGACTGATGCACTTCTGCGCTTGGCACGGTTACTTGATGAAGGTGATTGGAATGAAAATTCGAGATCAGATTTACTGGGTGTGGTCTGTGCAGATGAGGTCTGCAAATCGAGCTAAAAAAATTGGAGAGTATATTGAGCAATGTTGTATTACACATAAGTTTATAATATCTCAGGAACGTTTAGCGAATGTCTCGCCAGAGCTTCACATATTTAATTTACTAGTTGTTGGGTGTTAAGATGGTCTATTTTAGTGGGATAAATTTTGGCGTGGATTTTTGTTTGCGTGTCCAATTTTTGAGACGTTTTGCGTAGATTTATTTTAGCGAATCAGGGACTTATAGAGAAAATGTGCAGAAGTAATTTAAAGAATGCACATCAACGAAAGAGAAGGAGCAAGTTGTCAACACGTAAACTGAGAGAAAAAACGAATCCGAGCGGATGGTATTTATTAATAATCGAAAAGTTAGTTGTGTTTGCTTTAGATCAAGTTAGAACTTCAATTTGATAAATCATGCGCAAATTTAATGCTGCGAATTTAGCAAGAACTCGCAAAAATTGATCCACGCAAAAATAAAATCCCCGTAAGGTAGGTAGGTAAGGTAGGATCCACCCACACATATGTGAGACGAAACATTTCGATACAGGGGATGCTTTAGAGTGGCAGGGAGGGGGAGGGGGTAACTGACGTATAACTCTCGAAACAAGATAAGCAAGCGCTGTTAAAATATCACATACCTGGAAAGAACACAGTTCCATTTTGGAAGTTCATTGTCATTGAAATTCTCATACCCTATTACCCCGCATATAGACGCAGCGCCTATAACCAGGCCAATTAAAAAAAGTGGATATTTTTACTTCAGAAAAACGACGGATAAAAGCGCATGCACCTTTATTCATCGCCGTATTTTGAAGAGTTTATAGATGATCAGCAAGACATGGGAGGAGTATAAAAAACTACATGCATTGTCAGATTAGAGGACCTTGGGAAAACAAAAGAAAAAACGGTCTTGAAGTACCATGCTTACATGGTCAAGGGACCCAATTTATGACCGAGAAAGTGCAAATATCTTTTAAAGACGAGTGACAAGATAAGATTTACCTCATTCGAGCTTTGTGTGAACGCTCGTAACTCGTGCGAAATAGCAGTCAGAAGATCTTCAACTTTTATTCCAAATACGGGAGTACACGCATCTCCATCATATTGACATGCAAACAGGTATCCGTCAACACATAATAGTGGAGATGCTGATGATAAGCGGAACTGGTTGCCTTCCATCAGAGGCCGTGGTTTGCCTGGTGTGTCTATGATAACTCCTGGTGACGTCAGCATGATGACGTAATCTATGATGAAAAAGCACAGATGCTGTAGAGAGACATTTTGGTGTATGAACCACATAGTGGTATTAACCCTATCTGACGCGGGGGGTGGGCTTTTTGCCCCCCCCCCTGCCATATATCGCGGAGAAAAATTTTTTTGGAACCGTTTCGCAAACCAAGCTTTATTTTA
>JAOBRC010689341.1:0-10500 GCA_027575255.1 Scolionema suvaense | reverse complement strand
CCCCCCCCCCCCCCCCCTACTGGGGGGGGGGGGGGGGGTAGAAACTATGATGATGGTTCCGGATACCAAGTATTCTGGAGAACAGGAAAAAGTGTGATTCTAATAAATATGGCAATAAGGCTATGAAATCTCCTTGAAGCACGGCAGTGCTAATGCAATCGGCTGGAAAAACGTTTTGAGCTACTGTTCCTTTAGACTTCGTGTGAAACAGAGCAATAGTAGTATTTTGCAGTATTATGTTTTATATGGAGGGAAATTCTTTTTCTGGGTGGGTATCCGAAACTGATCATTTCTGGTAGCTCCAGTATCGAGGATTGGATAAGGGAAGTTCTGTAGTTCATTATACTTTTGTCTGTTATGACACTGTGGTCCTCTATCATGTTGCTTGATACAGTAGGCCATATCAACTGAAAGTTGATGATTGATGACCACAATTAATTCTCTTAACCATAGCCCTTGACTGGAGCAGGAGGGTTTGAATTGTTGTTACTAGAATTTAGTTTTGAAGGTCCTCACAAAATGTATAATTTTTTTTTATTTGTGCATGATCAACTTAGCTTCATGCTCTGATTATGCTGAAACTGTGTGTGAAAAGTTTCCCCTTTCTGAATACCCTGTTGGCCCTTATGCCAGCCCCTTTAATGCTGTCCCTTTTCCTGTCTGCTTATAATGGAAACATTGATGCCGGCTCTTACTATGCCAGCAACCGAAAATTAACAGCGGCCATCGTAAAAACGGCCAACAAAATACTTTCAGTCGATACAGAAAATGACACGACTGTTCAGTGTTGCGTGATCTTGTAGATATTCATTAAGATTGAAATTTGTGATAATCTCACCAGAAACGCTGATATCAGCTCTTCTGATTATTAACTGTTGCCTAAGTAAATGTCGCAGGCACCCCACTGCTTCTAACATAGGACTTGCTGGAAAGGGTGCCATTTTCGATCTCATATAACTTCTCCATCTCAGGAAGCAGTATTGACATCTTAACAACTGTCTGATCAACATGTCGTAGGTTCTGTCTGCATTGAAAGCATTTCACTGAAAAATTCTGCCCTGGTCTGGCTTGTGGGTGCTTCGAACAGTTCATGCATTTGGCCAGTGATGTATACTGTAGATCTTTCTCTGCCAACATGTCCATTAAGGCGCTGTGTCCTCTGTCAAATAAGTAGTTTGTCAGTTTGTGGCTTGCATTTTGGTATTCGTCAACTTCTTTCTCTCTTTGTTTCAATATGTTCAGTAGCAATAGTGTCTTTGTGTTGTCTCTCAGATCATGAAAAGATTTCATTTGTTCCAGTATAGAGGATGATAGATGTTTTGCTTGCTCCAGACACTTTTCCCGTAGCCATGGTAACTGAAAGTCACAAGCCAATTCAAGTAGGGGTAGCGCGTTGTCCCATGTTATCTGTGTTTGTTTCAGAATCGATTTGCATGACTTCTTTATCTGGTCTATTTGATACTCATCAGCTAACGTCAACAGTGATTGAATGTTTTCGTCTGAAATGAAGTTCAGTCAGACGTGCAAGATAAGAGTGACTTACAGTAACACATATAAGAAAGGTTTAGTCAGTTCTACTGGGTAGACGAAGGAGAATGATAACATCTTGCTATACACATTTCTGGAGCTTACTGGGTGTCCGCCTCTCAACTTAGTACATTTTTCGATAAGAAAGAGCAACCTATCGTTCTCCTCAATACAGTTGATTATGTAGCAATCATTTATTTGCTATGCATACTGCACCAAGCTGTACCAAACAAACACCATTATCTTCTCATATCTTTCATGATCTTCTCATATCTTTCATTATGCAAGGGGGCATACTACTACCAAAAACTAATAAACCTTAATATTATTAAGGTTTATTAGTTTTTGATAGTAGTATCCTATGACGTAGATTCAGGTCGATTACAAGAGGGCCGACGTAGTGAAAGCCACAGGGGGCACCTGCTGTAGGAACAATTTTTATGGATTTTTTCAGTGTTTTAGTCAAGCCTGTGGAATAACATTCTATACATTGGTCATTCACAGAAAAACCTAATGGCTTAAATTTTTTAAAGAGGTTCTTGCACACGATAGTCATTGCAAGAAAAGAAGTTAAAATGCTATTTCATTTGGAAACATCTCGATCTATGTCAATCATAGAATAATGACAGATTTCTTTTTCTTCACAGTAGAATAATTTCAAAAAGACACATAGCCACGGAGTGGGGGTTTCTGTGGCAGTGGGAGTGCCCCATAAATGCTTCATCTATTCTCAGGTTTTGAATTGTAGTTGCAATTTTTATTGTGATATGCTCATGCCCTAAATATTGCAAACTAAAATCTTTGTTGTGCAGCAAACACTTGAAGGAGGAAGTTCTTAATTTGATCGCAGGATTATCATTGCTCTTTTTTCCATAAAATGTGGAATGCTTGCATCACAAAAATGGCAAGAGTACCTTGGTATCCTTACCTGTTATTGGTGCGTTTCTGTCATACATCACTTGTAGCATATTGTGAATTTCACCACATTTCTTGCCAGGCAAGTGCACTTCCTTCTGTTGCTTTTCCATGAAATCTCCGTTAAACATTCGATCAAAGACAGGAGACAATAGAGATAGTAGACATTTATGGGCATGAAGTTGTTGGTTTTCAACTAGGAAAACAATGTCACTATTACTCCACTGTTTTGTAAAATCCATCTGCCTCGGAGAAGTCCCTCGCAATGCAGAAAAGTTCTACTAGGGACTTAGAGAATCTTCTAGTGCATAAGGTTTTGTCTGATCAAAACTGCACAGTAGTATACCACCTCATTATTGAAGTCCCATGTTCTCATTGTTCAGCCATGATCTCTGCATTCAACCTGATGCTTCTCTGCACAGTGAAGCATTTATATTTGCAATGTACCAACTGCAATATTGGTGTTGTTTTTCCTAACTGTTTCTTGACAGATACTTTGGTTGCTTGTTTATTATGAGGTACTACTAACATTAATCTCTTACTGTTTGTTGGACCTCATGCCCACCATTTATCTTGCTTCTGTACTGGTTCTCTAATTTCCCATTCCTTCAAGTTTCTTCGCACCAGTCTCTGTTACCTCTTTATTACAAGAATATTCAACGGCTTGAATCCTTTGAGACCGGATAGATTGGATGCATTACGGTTCGTGCAGGTTTTGCTCAATTTTTCCCCTGACTTTTGCAAAAATAATACCTTTTTTCCCCTGACTTAAAAGCCAAAATATAGCCATTTTTCCCGGACATGGCACAATTTGTTCATGTTTTTCCAGATTGTGTTCTTGAGAAAATGATCAAAAACAAAGATGGCATAGGCAAAAGCCTAATTGGCCTCTTTCCCACTAAACAAACATGCTTCTTAAATGTCATGCTATGTGTGGTAGGCTTTACACAATATATTTTAAATTTCATACTGCGAAATTCACTACCAAAGCACGATGGATGCACATACCACAATTTGTTGCCTTTCAGTGATTCTATACCAAAAACATTAATAGTATATAAAAAACTGCAACTAAAAAAACAAGGAACTTGTGGATAATCATAATGCAGCAAGATGCAGTTAACTGCAACTCTTAGTTCAGATAGTCTCATTTCAATTTGGACTCTTTGCCCTTAGCCCTCATAATTCTCTTCCCAGCTCTTTTTTGTCATCTCTGTTCTTCAGATTTCCCCTTCAACACAGACAAGACTCCTCTTGCCGCCAAACTGAAACAATTTATGCATTCAGGGCATTCTTCTCTTCCTACTTCTTTGTCGTGGAGTTACCTGCTTGTTCCACTAACTTAGCTTGAAAATTTAAATGGGCAAATTTGCAAGAAAGATGCAGTTTGGTGGAAAATTTTTTTATCCATATCAGATTTGAAGTTACACTGTATGGCATGATTTATGAATGTAATCTTTGCTTCAGAAACTTTAACACGCCGTTACTTATTCCTCATACTGAAGCCTCACTAGCCCAGTGTCTCAGCAGTCTCTGTTTGCGCTCTACATTTTTCTTGGACATAGACATTTCCAATCGCACTGAGAAACGAACTGCAGATTGCAGAGAGAAGAGGTAATAGAAGAGGTTAGGGCTAGACTAAAGCCTCACTTGACAGTTACTTGGCCAGAAGCCAAAGTCAAAATGATTTTCAACATGTAGCAAAGCTGAATACACCTCATGATGTTAATGCTGTCATTAAAGTAAAGTCAGTTTTGTCGTGAAACATTCAGATGAGTTGTAATAGAAACTAGGAATTTCCTTGGATGCAACTTCATCAGCACTGCCGATTAGAAATACTTTTTTGGGGCAAAAAAGCCAAGATTGATATCCTTTACTAGTGCAAGCCAGTTCTGTTTGTTGTAAAGACAATTTTCTTTTAACTCAAGACATAAGCACAACTTGGGATGCCAACGAACTGGACTGAGCAATAGCAGGAATCCACCTTTCATATGGGAAATTGGACGAACAAAGCATTCAGAAGAAAGTAAACTCAACTATGAGAAATGCACGAAAATACCTGTATTGTGAAGTAATCACTCATATTCATATCCTTTTGTGAAGGGAAAAGACTAAACCCATGGGAAAAAGGACGCCTTCACAGAAAATTGAAATACCTGACTAGCCTATTTCAGTGCCTCTTCAATGGCGTTACAATAAACACTTTGTAGGGCAACTTCAAGAAATAATGTAACTTCAAGAAATAAAATTAGTAGTGCATACACTGATGTATTTCAAATTATAGCATTTTGCAGAATTTGAGTAGTACTATTCATGAAAATTTCTGTGACTTTTCCTGACCACCGTGACTTCAACCTAAAATTCCCTTACTTTTCCAGGTTTTCCCTGACCTTTGTAAAAACTAGCCTTTTTTTCCAGAGTTTCCAGGTCCTGCAGGAACCCTGTGCATCCACATTATTTGCAGCTTGTGAACAGAATCAACATCTGATGTTGTTCCTCTTGCAGACAGACTTGCTGCACTGGTCTGTGTTCTCCCTGGAAGCACTATACTTTTGTGTGCTATTAGTATAAGTGGCTGTGGTCAAAATCAAATACTATTTTCCAAACAGTTTCTTCATTCTGCCAGCTTTAAAATGGCTCCTTGTTGTCAAATCTCTATCCATGGTGCCACTCATTGTATTTTGGTCTCTGCTTTTCTGAATTTGTCCCATGAAATAAGGTCTGTTTGTTGTCCTTCTACCTGTTGGTCAACTATTTTTGTCGACCTAGCCTAAAAATTAGGCATCAAGGTGAAAATCCATCGGTAAAAGTGACTGCATCTAATATCTTTTTTGAAACAGATTTGTTCAATTTGCAGATGGCCATTTCCATCCCAATGATCGTTTTTAGGGTTTCTGGAAACTATTTTCAGATCAGTCTATTTCTATCTTTTGTCAAAGACACAAAGGTTCTAGATTTCTCAGGGGTTCTGTCTTTTTTGTTACCTCTTCTCTAATTTTCTGATCTCCAGTGAAAGTTTTCAAAAAAGAACGATATTGTCATGTGATCGGAACGATTAGCTGATGTTGGGAAGACTAGTGACGATGGGAAAGACCATTGGATAAAAATATCTTTTAGAGGGCTCTGTTTGGCTTGTTAGGGAATGCCTAACACATGATCTTCGAATGAACTATAAATTTTTGCGATTGAAAGTTGTTTGTTCTGCTTTGCGGAAGACATTATTGGGAAAAAAGGTCAAAATCGCAAAAATAAATTCCACAAAAACTTCTTCCGCTAATAAGTTCTTCCCTTCAGGTAATTCATCTGAAAACATTGAGGTCTGCAAGAACATTTCTGGGATTTACAAAAACATCTCTGAGGTCTGCAACAGAGGCAGACAGATTCTTCCAAAGTGATGTGTTTTGTGTTCAGATCACTCTTTATAAAGCCCTTTCAAGCCGCATCTAAACACTAAAGGAAGGAATTCTCAGAAGATTGTTCAGCATTGTTGCATAGCACAATGCACTGCGAGCTTGCACACCAAATTTCACTGTTATAGGTTTAATAGAAATGCTGCAATTGAAAAGTAAAGTTGTCGCTCGTTGAGTACAGGAATTCTTTCTCAGCGCTGAAGTCGCGGATACCTGCTTTATTCTAGAACGCAACCGCCAATCCTCTTGTCTTCGGAACATGTCCATGAGTATTAAATGAGATTTAGTTCTTTTAATACCCAAGACTTGGACTTTCGAGTGTGCTGATCAGAAGACTGAGTGTTTTGAAGTGCTGGAGAAAGCATACTTCACTATAGATATGGTAACATGGTATATGGTTCCTCTGATTGTCAATTTTAGTCATCAGTGACATTTTATAAGACTGCTTCTAAGGTCAATGATTTACTTTAGTAACCTAACATTGAAAGAATTTGTTTATGCATTGTGTGGAACATTACACCTCTCCTTGTCATAAAAAAAAAAGATTTATACATGCGTTCAGCACAAAGCAATTTGACTGGTAAGATGAAATTATTCCACTTGGTCAGGCCATGCGCCATGAATCAGTACTGTTCGGAAACAAAATGGTAGCAAGTCAAATTCTCTTTGACTTTGAAAAAAGATATCTCTGGAACTACAATAGCTTTTTTAATGAAATGAAAACTGTGCAGTCATGTTTTTAAAATCTGTTGGCATGTAGGTTCTGTCTTTAGTTCTCTAATACATATAATTATTATGTTATGTGCAAGTGGCCCACCGTCTTCACCAGACTATACCTTAAGGGAAGAAATTTTCACGGGAATTAATTTTCGCAGTCAAATTTTTCAGACATTTCGGGTGAATTAATTTTCGCGGTCAATGGTAAAAAGAGCATTTCGCGGGAATAAATTTTCGTGGATAAACACTTTTCATCAATTTCTGGAAAGTTGTTTTCACATCAAAATATTGTTTTAGCACGCTGTACTTGTCGCTGTGAGAGACTCTTGAACCTATTTCAAAGCTAGTAGTTTTCGGTATTTTTAAATATTTTTTGTGGAATTTATTTTCGCGGTTCAATGGTGGATAAATTTCGCGGGAATTAATTTTCGCGGTTAAGCATTTTCGGAGGTAAAAAAGGGAATTTATTTAATTAATTAATTTCGCGGATTTGCCCAAAAACCGCGAAATCCGCGAAAATTTCTTAGGTATTCCATAGGATGCTCCATTTGGCAGATATAGTTCCATAAGTTTGCAGGATGTTGTATAGTCTCGATAACTTTAATAGCAACCATTTTACTTGTCCTCTGTATGGAACGCGAAAGTAGCCATTCTAAGAAGTGGGCACAACATAGAAATTTAAGGATTTGTTGAGGAATCCCGAATTAACGTCAGGTGTTCCACCATCTATCAGGCATCCATGGACAAAGTAAGGGGAACATTACACCTTGTATGTAGTATGTAGGACATCATCTGAAGAAATCGTTAGTTTTCTCTGACTTGTGGTTTCAGGATATTGCTCAATCCACAACGTTGTTTGAAAGTGTGGGATGCGTTTACTGAATAGACAATTGTATACAAAAGTAAAGTTATTCTTCCATTGATGGACGAGAATAAGCAAAGAACGAACCATAGCAATGTACCAGTCAGAGAGAGTTCACTTCGGCCATCCCACCGATTTTAAACCCTTTGGAAGCCTCTTCCTCTTGAGGTCATTTTCAAATGACAAGGAGCAAATGCAAGAAATACATAATAAATATATGAAGGAACCAATCAGATGAACCAATCAGAATGTCTTCTGTACCGATTAGTGCGCGGGTACTCAAGTAAAGGTGGTTTTGAGTGAGACACTTGCCAGTGATTTAGGCAAAAGGAAAGATTTTTCCAAAATTCACAGCTATTTCGCAGTATGTAGTGCGAATCTCATTCGAGAAAAGAGGAATTTCTCACAAAAAACTTAGGATATCTTGAGAAATCCTATATAATTTTGAGAGCTCCGCATCCTTCAGAAAGAGTGAATTTCTTTTCCAATATGACAATCACCTCATGGGATATGAAGAAACAAAGTACATCGGTTGAGAAATGCGATCTTTCTGTTAGTATTCATGTAGACTCACATAATAAAGTAATGAAAATCGCAAGTGAGCTCTGAAAATATAAGTAGTTCAGTGAGAGCCTGAAAGTAAGACCCCAATCCAGCTCAGCAGCCTTTAAGGATACTGGAAGGGTTTATTCGGTCAGAAAACCGAAATTTGCAAATTTTACAGATGATGTAAACAAAATCATGCTCTAGCAAAAAGCTCCATTTCAAAAGATCATGCTTTTCAGTCACAATTCCCTTTCAAAGATCTGCTATTGGGTGTCCTACTGTCCTTTCAAACAATGCCGTGGCCAAGTCGTGATCACATTCTGAATCAGCGGTGATAACACTCTCAATATAATCATTATCACAAAACAATCGCGCATGAAGTTCGTGATGGCCCCTTTTGTTGTGTGAAACAATCGTGCAGTTATCTGAATAGGACGTTCAGAGCGGATTACCTTAAGGGGATTTTTTTTTGCGTGGATTAATTTTTGCGAGTTTTGCGAATTTTTACAATGTGTTCAAGTTAATTTGCATGTTGCTTGATCAATGCAAATGAAAAGCTATGATCACAATGTATCATGTTATTCTATGTACGAAACCAGAAAAATTTAAGACATGGTTTTGCAGTCCCATGTATACTAAATCTGGTGGAATAAATATCATTTGCTAGGAATTGAGGGTCGGGGAATTAAAGCCAATAATATGAAAATTGGTTATCAAATGAAGCATGTGACCCAGAAGAACAAAGGAAATCAAAAATTAAAATTTCTTTTACTGAATAGATGAAACATTCTCTAGACTTTCACACGAGTCTCTAAAAACTGTTTGAACCATTAGTGATCTGGCCATTTTGAGCAATTTGACACAAGCATTTCAAAACCCTTCCGGAGGAACTATAGCTCTAAAATTTTTATAGTCGTCTTGCAAAGCCAAATGCCTACTGAAGCAGGCTATGAATCTGGGACACTGCCAGTGTTTAATGTCTCAGATTTCTGAGATTGGAAAGTCGTATTTCGTGATTACAGAAATTGCACTAGGCCTGACATAAATCACATTGTAATCAATAGACTCAGTAAAACTATTTTGAATCGTGCTGAAGGCCTTCTCTTGTATATCTGAGTTGTAAAAATAATGGCTTTTCTGAAGAGATTAGTTCTTGCTATTAGTGAATAATTTCCCAAGCTCGGCATTAGAGACAGCAAGTAAAACTGTGCCAATGTGACTTCATCTAGCTGCTATTTAAGCATCTTCACCACGGAAAACGTGTCAGTATCTATGGCAGAACACTAAAAAGGAAAATTTTACATTTTTCAAGTGTCTGCGTTAATTTTCAACTTGGATTACAGTTTTAGCATAATGCCCCTTTAACCCTTGACTCTGCAATGCCTGAAAAAACGACCTGGCAATTTTTTTCATTTTTGATAAGTTTGAAAGGCCATGATTTCCTGAACCATAGTAGCTAGAGCAACAAACTTGCTGTCAATCGACACATAATTGTCTACTCTTTAAAAAAGTCCTCAATTTTGACCTCTCAGTTTGAACAGGCAGCACTCCATGGCGCGCTAAAGGTGACCCTATTTCTAAAACGCCAATAGGCCTCTTTTGGGCTATAACGGTTAATAGAGAGGCCCTGAGCTGGTTCCACAGCGTTTTACACTGGTTTTACGATGCTTTCGTCAAAATAAAGGTTGTCTGGCAGAGTTTAGACTCGGATTCAGTTCAGGCTTGTGTGATGGTAACCCTTAGACTGCGCTATGCCTGAAAATATGACCTGGCAATTTTTGTCATTTTTGATAAGTTTAAAGGCCATATTTCCTGAGTCATAGTAGCTAGAGTAGCAAACTTATTGTCAATCAACGCATAATCGTCTGCTCTTTAACAAAGTCCTCAATTTTGACCTCTCAATTTCAACAGGTGGCGCTCTATGGCACGCCAAAGGTGACCCTGCATCCAGAACACACATGGTGTGTTTCGGGCTCTTAAGTGTTAAGAGACTGTAGCATTAGAATCTAATTTGACAAGTTCCTCAGCCTATGCGCAGAGCTATGTAGATAGCTTGATGAAAGAGTTCTTTAAGTAACCATATAATTACCGTTATATTTAACTATTAGATCCATTGCAGCTGAAAAAACATTACCTTTACATAACAATAATTTAACTGCATGCATAATATAATTTACTCATAAATAATTCATCTTCATGTACATAATTTAAATGTTCAAAATTTAATCAAAATTATTCTGTATACACAAGTCTGTAAAGTTTATCGAGCACTGCAGAGATTTCATTTGACAGTACAGTGTATTGTCGCGTATGCTTTGTACGATCTCTACAGGCATTGCAGTGAATGCAAAATTTGTTTCCAACTCTCTGCAATTTGTGCTGTGTGTACTGTTCACACACCAATATCGATGTGTTCTCTAAACCTTGCTTTCGCAAATATTCCACAAAGGCTTCATGTGCTTGATGGTATAAATATTCTACTATGATTCTACAAGCTGATTCGTACTCTTGCACGTGTCCTTC
>JAOBRC010689230.1:0-10500 GCA_027575255.1 Scolionema suvaense | reverse complement strand
TTGTTCTATTTAAAATTGTCAGTCGGTTGTGGATTTAAGAGGATTTCCAGATATGGAATTTAACTGGGTGTTAGCTAGTTAATTGCAGCTGCCCCTCCCTTCCTCTGCCTTCCTTGCATGCTTTTATAGGAATAATATTGATCAGACTTCCAAAGTTTATTTGTCAATGATTTTATTTGTGCTGATGTATCAGGAGTCCAACAAAAAATTTCCAGTAGCCCCCTCCCCCTTCCTCACATCACAATCTTACTGGCAATGTTCGCAACTCACATCAATACTGAAATCTGGCAATTCGTGATGTAATAGCTATTTGTATATATATATATAATTTTTCTTGTCTCTCAATTTATATTGGGTCCCATTTTTCCATTGTGTTGGGAATACCATGAGATTCACCTGATTGTAGTGGTACCAGGAGATTCTTTTCAATGGAATTTAATCCTAAATTGTTGTATTCTTATTTTCCAGACAACCTGAAACACCAATGGATATCATGCGCTCACAACATGCTGCCAGGATGTACCATAGCTTTGCTTCCCTTGAAGGCAATCCATTCGATGATACAGACGAGAACAGCTGTAGCAGTAGTAGCACTTCAGATGAGAGTGAGTCAAGCAGTGATGATCTTTCTGATATCGACTGTGATAACAACATGATGTAAGTCATAGCTCATTTTATGATTTTAATGTTGTGTTCAAGGTCTTGGTATAATAAATTCATACTAAACAACATTCTGATGATAGGAATCAATTATTACCCTGTTGGATTCTGGCCTTTAGAAGTTGTGACAATTATCATGGAAGTGATGCTTCGTATGAAGGCTCTTTTTTTCCTGTAAAATAATGAAAGTTTGATATCCGACAATCTTGATGGTGTTTGGCCAACATATTGTTAAATTGAGAAAACAGTGTATTTGCTCATTAGAGACAGTGCCTTGCATCATTTTCTGTTAAATGCTGTGTTCTCCGATATTTTTATTTGTGTGCATAGGTGGGATATTTCTGGCAATTTACGTATCTCTTTTCACGTATGTCTATGGGAAAGGGAGTATTGTTTTTTTTGTCATATTTTTCTTACAAATGGGTCCAGTACAATTTGCTGTTGCTTTTGTGAGACCTGTTCATCCTAAAGAAATGCCAGTTATGTTCAAAGTTTCCATTGGTTTTGGTTAGATTTGGTCTGTTATATGAAATAGTCCAAAATGTACATATACATACGTACAAATGATAAATAGGTATATATGTATATGTGGATTAAGTCTGAAGGACGATCGTGGGACAATTTTAATAATGCCGCAAGTATTGATACAGATCAGGGTTTTTTTTATGAATTAGAAGTTTTGTACGCTCTTTTGAACCAGTTAAGCACCCATTCCAATTGACATAGGTACCCTGAAGATGTTCAATGATGCATTGCATTTGCTTGCACCACTCTTCTTTGTGTATGGACTCATTGTAGTTTTGATTTGTCTGCAATCTTGTGTACTGGCCTGTACCGTTAAACCTTATACAATATGCATTGTGCATGTTTTGATGAATTCTCTTTGTTCTTTGCGAAGAAAAAGTTCTCAAAAATAATTTAGATGCATTTGCCAGAGCTTCACATTGTGTAGTGAACAATATGCATGATTTGACAGCATCTGTTAGGAGCGTATTGTTCCCTCTTGGGGAAGTTCAAAACCTCTAAGTTTCACTCATTGTCATGGAGAAATTTAGGGCCAACTTCTGGTTTTTCTGTGGAGTTTGGCAAAAATTCGATTTTTACGTCATTTCTGGTGACGTCACATGACAGTTCTACGGTTCTAACTTGTACATATCATGTTGATCCATAGATCTACCACGTTTTATGCTCACTGGTTCTTCCAATCAGTTTTTATCGAGGAAAGGGAGGCGGTGGTGGCATTATATGTGCTCCTCCCCGGGGTTTTGAGCCTCCGCAAACGCCCGGGATAGCTAGGGTTTAGAAAGAAAACTGTCTTTTTTCTATAAAAACGTTCTGCCGGATAAATCTCGTATGATCTTCATTGAATTACTTAATTTGTTCTTGAATGATCTTCAATTTTCTAAAGATAAGTCAGAAATCTGTTCAATTCTGCTCTCATTTCATGCGACAATGAAGTAACATTTCGTTGTATTACATTGCATTTTTATGCACTCATTTTAACAGTTTATCTCTGGATTTGTCGATTATACGATTATTAATCGCATAAGGGTTTGGCAAAATAGATCGGAGATACCAAAAAGTGTAATAATGTAGTAAAAGAACGTCATCATAAAACTTCATAATGATAACGACGGAACTTAAGATTTTAAATAAAAAAATCACGAACTAACGTAAAGCCCTGTGCACACAAATCTATGACGTTGGCTAGTCGGATATAGTCAGAGCTAGTCATACTTCGTCGGAAAATTTAGATTGAAATCATCCCTAATTCCAACTAGGACATTTTATCGTCACTATTTAGAGTCTACTGCTGCTCAACGACAACACATAGGCGTCCTTCGAAGTAATTCAGAAAAATTGCTAAATCTGATAACGAGCAACGTCGAGCGCACAGAGCAAAATCTGACTAGCGCGAGCTCCATTCTGCTCGGAACAAAGAGCTAAATGGGGCATTGTCACCAGTCATCCTAGTCAGTATTCTGATCTCTCTACTCACCAATGCATGACAACACTCGAATGCAATACTTATCATTTTCTAAAAAATTAGATGATATGCTATGAAAATGATATACATACGATCTTCGCATAGCATTGTATAAATAAGAGAATACTAGCATGGAAGTGATACATGATGTTCAAAAAATACATTGCTCTTCTCTAAAATATGTATCATTATATTTTGGTCATTTTACAGTTGTGTGCTCAAAAAAGCCGGACTTTATTCAAATCTGATTTGGAATTATCTATATAACTCTGAATGTGCACATACCTCAGTGATAGTAAAGTCCTGTCGTAATCTGACTGCCCACCATGGAGGTGCATCTTTTCCAGTGTGTGCACAACTCCCATCACGCTCGTGGTAACCATTCGTTGAACCGTCAACAGCATTTGATGCAATTCCATTGTATGCTGTACTGCTTTGGTGACAAGGCATTCCCTGGGCCACTTCCACTAAGAAATTGAGGAAGAGAAATGAAATATGTGCAGAAGAAAATGGCGATAAATTCTCTAACAAGCTAACATCTATTAATTGAGTGAAATGCCTTACTCAAATTTACGAGATGCTAGTTCGAGGTGAAGCATGATCCCATGACAACTACTGAGTTCTATTCTCCAAAACAATCACTCACTCATGCAAAATGTAGAATGTTGTCATTTGACTGTCAACGAGTCACCCTGCCAGATATTTACATATACCGTCCCTCCCTTGTAAGAGTTTGAATGATTGCACGCATGTGTTTAAAGCTGGTTATTTTTTTAATATTCATTTCTAATGCATATCGGAGTTTATGTGGTTACTCGAGTAATGTTCTGGTCTGAGCATTCTGCTTTCAATATCGCCCTCCTATTAACGTTTGGGCGGAACATTCCAGCGACTCAAAACTAAGCACAAATATAATTTAATTTTAGTGCTTTACGTATCAGTACTAAAATGCTTGGTAGATTTCACAAAGTGACACCTCTTTTCTATATGCACATGAACAGCACATAGTAAAAGTCGATTGCGTTGGTTCGATTGTGCGCACTAAATTGCCGACCATATGAGAACTGTATAGCCTGTTGGGCTGAAAATGCCTCTAAAACATGGCTTATTTGTCAGGGTATAAAGTCAGAACGTTTCAATGCTGCAACCTTTGCATTATATCGTTATGACCACAGTGCAAATACGGTTAAACGATCTGTGTCTGAGTAATTTATGTATGTCAGCTGGCTTTCATTGATCTCAGCAATGTGATTCTAAGCTGTGATTGAGTTGATAGAGGCCATGTGTGTCTGTAGCCGCATTGATGGCTCAGATTTGGATTGCTTCTGTGATTCGATTACTCAAGCAATCTTTTTGCGCCACTACAGTCAATAAAGCAAAAAAATGGTTTCATTCCTGGGTTTTCAGTCAGTTTCACATCCTGAGCAGATTTTCCGAACACATTACCCAAAAATTCTGGAAAGAAGTTAAAGGGTTATCTTTTCACACACGTTAAAGCATGATTGACTTATAAACGAAAATATGTAATTTCGCATTGCAGGTTATTTCCAAAAAGGGCGGGGCCTGTGAAAAAAGAATAGTGTTTTGGTGAATTTCGCTGTGAAAGACAATGAAAAGGTATACTAATTGTCCTTTATCTGAGAGGCCAAACTTCAGCTGTTCTTGCTACAAGCTTAATCAAAGTTCTATACATTCCTACTGCTCAAAATCTGGTAGCTATGACGTCATGCCTGAAAATCTCTAAGGAGTATGGTTTCCTTAGGAAGAGAAAACTTCAGCAAATATTATGAATGTCGAATGAAGCATATTGCCCCTCCGTGGTAAATAAAACAAAAATCAGCTCTCAACAGGGCCTTTTCTTTTAGTAACCCAGGCAGGAAAACGAACTAATTTTCGGCTTTCATGTATGCATGATTAACTCCATAATGCATCTCCTACGACTTTGAAGTACTATATCTCAAGAACGACATGGGCTTTTCAAGTGGAATAAAGGCCATCTTTTGCAGTTTTTTGAGGTCTACATGTTTTCCTGATATGAGTTTTTGGTACGGTCGGGTGGGGGGTAAATTCACCCCCTGATAAATTAAGAGCGACATGAGGCAGACCAGATCAATATCGTAGGGTTTCAAGATCACCAGCAGAAATTTTCCAGCATGCATCATGAAAATTTTTGCAGTTTTTTGAAAGTTTGCTCCACGGAAGTCCCTAAAATGAAAGTATGAAGTGCAAAATCGTAACCAAAAAAAGCTTGGGTGAGGTAACATGCTCCAATTCAGTTAATAGTATATTGTAAGTAAATTGCATCAGATCAAACACAAAATCGGGTTTAAATGTTGATACATGCAGATTACACGCTCGTTTTATAGGAACGGTTTTATCGACTTTGGCCTCGCTATTGCTTAGTGTTTTTCGTGTCTCAGCCTTGTGAATGTTGCTTAGGTGTTGCTTAATTCCACAAGTTTTCTTTGTCTGTGCAATTTGTAGCATTTATAACTTTGAAAAAGGGTTTTAGTCTAATTTATTTCTCATATTTATGTTCACTCAGTTCACAAAGTGTTTGTATATTTCGATACTGTCTCTTAAATGAAGATGCATAGTAATCTTAACCTTAACGACAGAATTTCAGGCTCGGGGTTTTGCTTAGTGTTTGCTTAAGTTTTCGCGATTGCAGCCTAGTATTGTTTCTACAGGCGTAAAAAAGGAAGCGTGTACTGCAAGGATCACTTACTTCTTCCGTAGAATGGTTTGTCTGGGCCAGCAGGTTCAGCTTCTAGAAAAGAAAAATCAGTAAGCAAGAATAAGCTGATTACTTTTACTGATTTATCTTGCAGTTAAATCAAGGTGAAGCTCTAAAATGGTATTTGCCCTGGGCGATAGGTCTTTAAAAGCATTTATTACAGTAAAAAAACTTTATATGGTGGTTATTCTTCAATGATACGTCAAAGCGTTGCTGCTGCTCATCTGCTTCTCACTTCCGCTCATCAGTGACGTTATATAAGACTGTTACTAAGGTCTTAATGACTTTCGTTGGAACGTGAACATGGAAAAGATCTATTTAAAAGTTATGAGCAACTTTAAACCTTCCCTGAGACATAGCAAAACTCAGATCTACTCATGTTTTCAATACTGTAGCAGGCCAAAAGTATTTCCTTTTGCCGTCTTGTTGTGTCGAATACTTCAAGGAGAGAAATGACAAGAGAAGAGCAACAGGTACTTACTCGCTTTTGCATCACGTCCCTTTACATCCTGAAATAAAAATCAAAAGCAAAATATGTATAGGTATTAGATTCACTATCTAACTTTAGAGGTTTCATTTTCTTGTCTTGGCAGAATGTTCAACCAGACAAAAACACAGTCACTGGAGAAATAGCAACATTGGTGATTTTCATCCCAATCAGTGACGGGTGCCATCCCGGTATGCACCAAGTGTCAACACCGGCCTCGATTTCATGTGTAGGGCTAATAGTAATGGGTATTCACTGGATACAAAGAATTACACATTTACGACGCTAATGTCGGGCGAAATGGGCCAAAAGGGCCATTTTTTAAGTGGGTGATCAATTTTGCAGTACACGAGACCGAGGCGACACGATTGACAGATCGTACAATTCGGGAAGTGTCTGTTCCCATTGCGGAGTAAGCCCTGGCTTGGCTTGGGTTTATAAGCCTCACTACACGTCACGAACTGGATTAGTTGGCTACTTTTCATTGCCAGGTAGCGGCGTAAGGCTTGTCGACCAGAATGAAAAATGTTTCATTTTTTAACGACCAAGCTTGTTGAGTTTGTACCATAAAGCAAGCCTTTCTCAATCGCCACACGAGTTTTCTACCTACATAGCCTTCTTTGAAATATTGCATCATAATCACGCATCATGATCATGATAGATCGCAGACACATTTTGATTTGTGCAAACTGGACAATACGTGTTGTGAAATCAACATTGACATGCTGCTTGCATCGAATCAGATGCATGCTGGAAAAGAAAGCAATGAATGCAGCAGCAGCTGCTCCACGCTTGCCCCCTCTTCATCCAAAAAACTTGTGACGTGCAAGGGGCTTGTTTTGTTTACTGCAATAGAATATACTAATGAGCCCCCAGAAAAAAGAATGAAAAGTTATTGGGGCGCAGAAAGTTAATTGTCTACGCATTAAGTAGGGTGCCAAGGAGAGCCGGAGTCTACTGAAACGTCCCAGATACTCAGCTCATACACTACGTGCAGCGAGTGGGGTACAGCGCAGCCGTGGAGCTGCTCTCATTTCAAGACGATATCAAGGTTTTTATGGTTAAATTAATTGAATGTTTATATGTTTTCTGGCACTTAGTAACCATAAGGGGAAGAACTTTTCGCGGGAGTTAGCTTTTGCGATTAAATTTTTCGGGCATGTTATGTAGCGGGAATTAACTTTCACAGCAGAGGCTAAGCAAAGGATTTTGTGGGAATAAATTTTCGTGATTAACGATTTTCTAGAAGACGGGTTGCAATGTCTGCTTTAGTTGTCGTGTGATATGTTGAGAGCCAACTATGCAGTGTTGAAAGTACTGTGTCACGATTCTCTGGCCAGCAGCTTGCACTTGCAAACATCTACCTTGCAAGGAAGAACATACATCGACAGATGCATGCTAGGTGATTTGATTTATAATTTGCTCTTGAAGCAAGAAACAAAGAACATGCATGTGACGTCATCAAAAGAGTATAGCAAGGAAAATTGGGCCCCAGTCAGAAAACACTCTTGATCCGCCCCTGTTAACTGCTCCACTTTCACATTTTCAGAGAACGCCCACGTGGTATACCAAATTTAAAGCTAAAATGGCCTGATGAGTCTAGTCTTTTCGGTATTTCTGACAATATGTAACCTCATTACTTACAAACCTGAGAGTAACCTTCTGTTATCTGCGCTCGCATAGTTTCAATCACAATTTTAATTGTGACAGTCCTGTTTGCAAATGCGGAAATGAGGAAGAAACTAGTGAGCATGTTTACTTTCAATGCACAATATTTGCTCAGCTGCATCAGTAACTTTTATAGTGGGTTATAGTTTTTCAGTGGGTAATTTTCAAAAAGGGCGTGGCCTAGACAAACGAAAAGTTTTTGGAACCAGATTTTATACACAGAACATGTCTCAATAAATTTTAGGAATTCTCCAAAAGTTTCGAGACGCAGCATGCTTCCAAAAACCAGCAATTTTTGAAAAACCGGAGGGGGGGGGGCGGGCCCGAAATTTGTGCCAAAACTGAAACGTTTTTCTGTTCTTACCTTCTGTAGTGCAAAAAATGCTAATTTTAGCCGATCGTCTCCCATGAACTTTTAAAATTGCTGAAGGTTAGGAGTGATTTAAGTGAACATCCATCTTTCGAGTCCTGACTGGTCAGTAAATTCCAAATTTGCCGCATTTGCCAAATTCGCCGAAAATGCACGAAATAGTCTTAGTTTTCATGAATTGTTCTGTAATTTGGGATAACAAATTGTTAGATCGATGTCAGCAACGATAAGATTCATATTACTCTGATTCATACATTCATATTTCTAGTCCTAGTTAATTTATTGGGTAGTCAGTAGAATTTGCAGTCTGTATATCAATAACAAGTGTCCAGAACAACATGCTAAAGACTAAGACTAAGATATTGTACCAACCTATGATAGATCAATCCCCTACAGATCCTTCCACTATTTTGACTGCATTATTAGATGCAGAAAAAATTTCAAGATCAACTTACACAGTGTTTACGGCTGAACAACAGTTGTACAAGATTTTGTTGGATATAATGTTAAGCTGGAACCAGATGCTCTTCCTCCCATGGGGGCTGACTGGCCTGTTCCCGTGTTCGGAATGAGCATATGGCGATAGTCGCGCATTTCTTTGATCCGCCGCCATCCAAATTTCTCTGATGGTGAGCTCTGAAATTATTCTGGAAATGCGACGCGTTTATTGGTGCGTTCTTGATAACTATTTAATCTGATTGGTCCAGCGAGGACAATCGAGTGGTGCCTTGATTATTGCTGAGTGTTGCTAGACATGTCTGAAATTTTTATGAAGTCAGTGAGGCAAATTAGAATGTGTTTTTACTCAGCTGCAACGGCGGTTCACTTCCAATATTGGCAAATATGGCTACTGTTGGGTGGAATGGGTTTACTGAAGGCCTTGGAAAAAGTCGATTTAGAATGAGATGACAGCGTGTTGGGAAAATATGGGAAGAACTTTCGGAGTTAGTTAATAATAGCAACGGTCTAGACAGTTTTTCGTTCTGATGATGATGTATGCATGCTATGCTGAGGGATGCATTGCTAGCTAGCTAGCTAGCTAGCTAACTGAAAGTAACTCGGCTATCTACCTTTAGCTACGTGAGCAGGGTTGGGACACAGTTCATTTGCGCCAACCGATGATTCGTTTTACTTTTATCATGCACACCTTTTCTTCTTTTTTAGGGGTTGGCCCAATCAAGTCAAAGTATAGATGCTTTTTTTTATAGGCATAACGTTTATAACCATATTTAGTACCAGGTATGCCTATGGACTATGAAGTTTGTGCATGTAGCTAGCTCGCAAACAATAAAATAAAACAAATCGCCCTCTATATTATTCCCTGCAGCTTCTTGGCTAGCACGAACAGAAGTCAAAGTGATATCTACTACTGTCATTGTCATTAATATGTCAGCATTTTTGCCTAATTCAATTGGTTCTGATTTCTAGACTGTTTTGACCCAGTCTGTTAGGCCCTAAGTTTTTTCGGATAGGTATTCACTGCGTATTTCTGATCATCGTGGATCAAACAATTTGCCTTACCATGGAATTGTTTTGTGACAAACTTTAGCAGCGGAAGTTCAAGAGAAAAATGCTATGGCTAAGAGTGGATTCCTTAGGGTGGTGTCTGTAACGAAGTATTTCGGTCAACCAGGAACCCATATACCCTTATATGTAAAAGATCAACCTAAGATGTGTGCGGCATATCTTTTTGCATGCATAGCTACCAATCTACTTGTCCAATCTTTTGTAACTCCTCCGAAAACCAATTGATCTGGCTAGCTAGATAAGGATCTTTTCACTTTGCATCTTTACGAGGGACTTTCTAAGAGAACAGGTTGAAATTAAATTTTTGCAACTTAGCTACCTGTACTGGAAAGTGGTTGTCAACATCCAGTATTCCGAATATGAAATAATTCCTTCCTTAATGATTGCATTTGGAAGATATAGTAACTTTTATTCTAACTTTTGAAATAATCGCACCATGATAAAGTCAGATCCTGGTAAAATCATCGAAGGACTTAAATTGAGCATAGAAAACACGACTCTTCGACCCCGGATTTTTTGTCCTCAAACCTTTTGGAGATGGTACCTTTAGCGAACAGGCTCAGGTACTCGAAAATACGTAGACACTCATATATAAATTAGTGTTTGAAGGGGCTGACTCAAAAGCTTGCAGACACTCAAGAACGAACTTGAGAAGATGGTAGCCAATTTACATGCTGCACTCTGTTTCTTCATCTTGTGCAGCTGCACAGACAGCTGATCTCCAGATTGAGCAACTTTCGGGCTATGAATTCAGTTAATAATACATTTTACGTTATTCAACTTACTCGTTATATCACGTCAGGTTTCATTTATAGGGAACCTTTTTGAAGTTACAGGGATGGTTAACGTTCCAAGCTTTTGGTGCCAGAGAAGTAAAGTGCTCCTTCCTTTGATAGATGTAAAATTTCTCATATATAATTATTAGTGATACATTTTCTTTGTTTATTGATAAGTAAACTTCCCTAGTTGACTATCTGAGTATGAAACTACAATCTTGGTCATAATATTTCGCCAAAATGCTTTCTACCATGGTTTTCGATTTGTCCACTCCATTCAATTAGTGT
>JAOBRC010689008.1:0-10501 GCA_027575255.1 Scolionema suvaense | reverse complement strand
TTGACATGTGTGGCTTCTCAAAACATGAATTAAGGAATCTGGGTATGCATGCTTCGGCTTCAAACAGAGAACATTAGCGTTGATTTATTTTTTTGCACACATGAAAATAGCATTACACCTTCCAGTGAAGCTCAAATACATGTGTATATGTGTCAGAAACGCATGTGATGAATGGACCACCTAAGGAACTTACAATGGGACCTGTGTAAACAATCTCTGAAGGTTTCACTTACTCACTGTCCTAAAATATACTCTGTGTCACGTATGGGACAAAATTACTGCACCTTTGGCTACTTGCATCGCCGCAGCATCTATATCAGATTGAAATTTGAAGACAATTTTTTGGATTTCAGCCACTTAAATATATACCTTCCTGAAAATATTAATTAAAACTATGTTTCTTGACAATTATTTTTTTGCAAAGGAGTCAGATTTTGTCACCACTTTGTTGCAAATGACCCTAAATTGAACTGGGACCCCTACGTTGACACCTAGGAGTGTCGCAACCTATGGTTCCAGTTAGAACGCGAACCAAAACAGTTAACCCCCTCCAAAAACTATCTCCAAAAAGGGCCAAATCTGGTGAACACCAGCTTGTAGGCTCGGCACGGAAAGGGCTAAAAATGTATGACCAAATATGTTAATTTCAGATTTTTTTATACTTCCATGTAGAGTCAACTAACGTCCATTATCTGTCAAAGTTCCATTGTTTTCCCGATAGGATTTATAAAACCAAAACAACAAAAAAACACTATCTGACGGCATGTCAGATGCCGAAATGTAAGAGACTTTGTCAAACCCATTTTAAATTAGTGCCTGTTAAATTACCTACCTATTCGTGAGTTTGTTTGCCTCATCCAAGTCAGACCTGCAAATAAGTTTTTTTAACTTCCTGGCAAAAATGCCAGCAACTCACTGACCCAAACAAACAAAATTTCAGCATGTAGCCCAATGAGACCGCACCACGACCCAGGTTATAAGGTTGCTACTGATTGCTAGGTTCGTCCCAAGCCTGTGTTTAATAAGACTTTTGAAAGCCAATGTGTACTTTATGTTCAATATCTCTTCCTGCAGCCTGCTCTCATAGCAACAGCACTAAGCACTTCCAAATGTTTGTAGACAACTCACTAGCAAAGTTAGTTGCTGTCCACCAGGAGCAGCCAAGCAAGCAAGCGAGTCGTATACTTTCCGAAATAGTTGGTTAAATCTGTGTGGAGACAAAATTTACATCCACAGACAGGGCTTTTTAAATTCTAAATCTAGGAGTACGAAAATACGCTCGCCTCGAAGCCACATACGGCGCACGCGTGCACCATACAGCCGTAACATTTTTCTCTCAGACAGGGACTGCCGAATTGAGATTTACTGCATAGTATCTTTTCTTCTACAAAATTTTCAGTCCTGGAGCTATATGGTGGCCAAGAATATTCACAGGGCATTCTTTCTGGGTCACGTGAATTATAATTTTACCACAATTAAACAAGAATTGTGCAATTGGGGAAGAGGACAGGGGAATGAGAAGAGGGGAGGGGGGGATTGAAGTATGGTGCACGAATATTTGTGCTCCTCAATCAGGGATATGGTGCACGTATGGCGCACGTTACGAGCGTGCGCAGCGCCTAATTTAAAAAGCCCTGACAGACCACATGCATGCATTGCAAGGAACAGGGACTAGAGACATCCTTAATTAAATCCCACAGTCACAAAGCCAGAACAACGTTATTCTCGATAGAAGCTACCTTGCTCGCCAGGTTTCTTCGTAGACTATATGTAGTACGAAGAATGGGCCATAACTTCCTGAACCAAAGTAGCCATGGTTGTATGATCAGAATTTTATGTTCCCAGTAGAAGGCATACTTTGTTCATAAGAACTGCTATAATGGAACGAGGCAGACAGCAGTTTGTTTATATTTAACAGACACGTCTCGTGTTGGGTGAACAGGCAAGGAAGTTAACACAACAAAATTCCAAATATATGAACATATTTATAATCTTTGGCTAGAATCCAGAAATTAGAAAAAGGTAGTTCGGTGATTGATACTTTCGGGCACTTGGAAACTATGCCAGACAAAACCAAACTGAATGTTCTACTGATTAACATACTATACCGGACAAATTTGTACGTCAGAAAGTGGCATGCATCGGACATTTCCTCGTTTCTGCCAGACATATGCCTGATGTCAGGCACTATTTACAGGCCTGCGAGTACAAATGTGGAAATGCCAAAAGAATAAGTGAAAAGTTGAAAAAGCGTGGTTCCGACTTTAAGCCAATGTCGGATGGATGTTGGCATCCTTGACCGTCCCCAGACCTCCTGATTCTGATTCAAAATTTTATTCCCAGATACTTTCCAGTTTAGCACTAGCACTGACTGCTAAAATTTAAGAATTATCTGCACTTTTCTGAGTACCTATCGAAAAGTGACAAATTTTGGTCATTAAAAAACGATGTTATCTGACGTTCTGATGGACTCAAAACCAGTCCCAAAAGTTGCTTTGTCTGAAAAACTATCAGAATAGGTCCAATGGAAAAAGTTAGCGATAGGCTCACGGGATACCCAGATTTTCCCGCATTCGCCTACATAGATGCAGCTTTACCCTACACAGTCCTTAAGAATAAGTTTTGTTTCTCATTCCTGAGGGAGGACCTAACAGTCTCTCTTAGCAGACGAGGAAATAAAACTTAAACTTGGCGTTCTATTTTGAACAAACCCAACACATGGCCATTTTTCGGCATAAATTACCACCTGTAATCTGAATAAAAACTTTTTGAAAATCCGGCTCCATCATTTTCGTTCAATTATTGATCTTTAGCTTCAAGCCAACTTCAGGAACATCAGTTGAGCAGTTATCCTGGAAACCATTTTGATGACAGGCAAAATAACGGAAGGACGGATGGATGGGTGGCTAAATACTGTATACGACTGTTATGCTAAAGCGGGAGTCCAAAAACTCTAGATACAGAACTATTTATTTAGTACAGTTCTCAAGAAATATGATGAAGATTGATACAGAATTTAACAAACATAATGTTCATATTTAAAAGATGATAGTTATCTACCAGCATAAAAGAAACTTCATTAACTCCTGTAAAAAATTGCCATTCAACTCACCATTTTCAGGAAAGATTATGTCGTAGTATAAATTATTAGCCTTGCGATACGACTCTGGCCAATTGTAGCCCTTTCCTTGAGGTCGGTACTCCTCCTGGTGAATACCTTTATCTTTGTCTGACAGTCTATTGCCATAGATATAATACAGTTTCTTTCCACCATCTTTCTTTGGAGGTTGGACAACATATTTCAATTTACATTCATCTTCAATTGATTGATCAGCATCTGGACCAATAAAGGACAAGGTTTTGGAGTTCAAGCTACCACCGAACTGTCAGCCCAAAGAAAATTTTCACACAAAACTGGTTGCAACATGCAACAGATCCTTATAGAAGAAGCATAAGTATACTGTGGCAACATCATGGTCTACAGTGGTACAGTGACACAGAGAAGTGTTAACAGAGTGTACACCCTTTGGTGGCCGCAAAGGACAAACTGGACAATCTCAATCTTCAGATTTCATTGACTAGGAGTAGGCACTCCTACAACACGGAGACTATCTTCTCCCTTTTGTGTAGGGATGAAAAGGCTGAGCAAAACTAGCCCCTCTTGGTAATTCCAGTAGGTACTGGCATCACCCACACTTTCATGTATAATACTCATCTGACAGGTAAAAACTAATTCATTATCACAAAAGCAAATCATCAGAAAGAAAAAATAACTGTGATGCTTTAGAGAGCTTTAAGACAGATTATGTTCATCAAACAAAAATAAACCTACGCCACCAAAGTGCCTGCTCACTCTATGAGATAGCAAACTGTTTCAGTAACTGGGCAATAAAGCAAAGTATACCCGCAATGAACAAGAAAGCGAGGCAAAGATAGTGTTGCTCTATAGGAAGTGCCACTTCACAGCAAGTGATCACAATAAGACTAGCCATCTAAGAAACCTGGTGCAAATTTAAGAGCTGATGGGTACAATGGGTCTTACATAACATATCTTTCCACAGAAATCATTGATCTAGCATGAAGATTGACACAAAAGGATGTAGCTGATAGGTATGCTGAAAAATTAGGCCAAACCTAGATTTGTTACACTCTAGTCACTTCTTAGGACCTAATTTTCATCGACTACAGGAAATTTCAGAAGAGATGCCATGAACAGCAGGCAAAATGCAAGAAGCTATAACATTTTTTCATCTTTTGCCTAATAAGCACTTCCAACATCAAAGAAAGACAGAAAAATTTATTTCAACACTCTAAGCAGGGCAACAATTCTTGTTTTGTGTTTTCTGTTGTCTTTCTCATCACCTGATTATCGAGCACGTGCAACATTCTATGATCTTTTCTCACTTAATTGATACCTAGAATAGTCACACTAGGTTACAAAATAAAAATCTTCCCCAAAAAACTACTATGTTTACCTTACTGCACCAATGTATTAGACCTATCTATTTCGCCTACTGCATCTTATTAATAGAATACTCTGCTAGCAATCAAGAATATTAAAAAGTGATCAAGGAAGTACAAATAGCGCGAGCAGTATGCTCTACGTTCTAATCAAGCCAATTCACTGATGACATAAAACGTTGCTGACAATAGTCAAAACTTGAACAGTACCAAAGGAAATACATGGGAGGTGCAACCACCAGTAGGGGGATACTTAAACTTTTGCATGGAAATCCATCAATGCGATGGAAATCACTAGAAACACATGTCACTTATAGGCATGTTGTGAGGAAAATAACTTGTCGTGCCCAATTGTGTTAAAAAAGGTTCACAAACGATCGTATCAGTACTGCAGGTAAGAATTTAAGAACATTGGTCCCTAAAATATATTTCACGCTCAGATCAACCTCTCCGATTCATAGGAAATCTACCGCAGGACGAAGCATATTTCGGCCTTCGTAGAGGTGCCCCTTGCCTGTGCGAGGGATATGTCCTGCTGAAAAGAATATTACATCCAATATACCTTGAGCATATTGGAGCATAGCCCGACAAAACTTTAAAAAAAGACACACCTTCACTAAAATCATTCAATCTTGGATGGTAGAAATACCCAGTTTTAATCTCCTTTCCTAAACCTTCATTTTCAGCTTGCATTAAGTCATCAATGGCATGTCTGTGTCGCACAGTTCCATGTTGCAAGTCAACTAATATAGGGCATTCCAGCAGTGTTTCCTACAAAGAAAAAGATGACAGCCGGAAGTGCTATGTGAGACATACTTAAGTAAACAGTTAGTGTGATGTCATCTAGCAAATACGCTACCAATATGCACTAAAGCGTTGCAAGCAATATGCTACCAATATGCTACTAAAGCATTGCTCATTCTTAGAATAAGGAGCAAGATATCAGTTGGAAACTCCCAGATAGATATCAGTAAGTTTGAGGCACAGTTCCGCACCTAAAACGCAATGAAGTGTTATTCCTTTAAGAAGCTGGCAAGCCTACAAAAAGTAACGAAACGCCCCAGTGGGTATACTTCCGCACATTTGTATAAAGAATTCATAGTCAACTACCATTACCTTAATCAAAACTGACAGAAATCTTTAATCAAATGTTGATCTGCTGATTTCTCAGCTGCGCGCAACAAACGATACAGCCAATATTATAATGGTACAACGAGCTCTTCAGGGAAAACATGATTACAAATAATGATTGTATGTCTAGTCTGATATCGATGAAATGATAGTGCCAACTTCATGTCTTTCATGTTTTGTGAAGTGAAAATAACAAACATTTCACCAGCTTTTGCAACAAGACACATTCTCTACAAGGACCTGCACAGAATCTACAATGAAGATTTTGGTGGTCTGGTACCTTTTTCGACAAGATTCATTTCCCTAATATATAGAAAGCACAAAGCACTAAATGCAACAAAGGATGCAGTATCTTAAAAGAAATAAGATTTAAGCATCAGGGTAGATATAGTACGATTAAGAGAAAGGATCAGATGAGGCAAAGCATCAGCTGCTTCAATTGCTGGAGAGGCTCAACATGAGGACTGCCTCACCAAAGCAGGTATATCTTCCCAAAGAGTACCTTACAGAAGTAAACTTCTTCAAACTAGAGGAAACCAGCAAAAAGATGAAAATCCTAAGGGAATTGGCTTCATGCGACATAAAAGTGATGAAGAACACGTCACAGAATTAGTGGACCCCAACAAACTTGATAGTGAACCTCAATGATAAAGAAAGGAATAACACATAAGCTATAAGATTTGCACCACAAATGACAGAAAACTAATGTAGTGTTCTGGAAACATTATAAAAACTCTAAAACAGCCTTATTGACATAAATTGCCACCTTCATGTTAAACAACATGACATTTTGGAAAAAAACATGAAAAACGCCATTTTGGACGTATATAAATTGTCACCTGTAAGTCGAATGAGAGTTTTCACAGACATGACACGTGGTCCACAGCATAGCTGTTACTGCACTGTAGTTTCACACCAAAAACCACAAAAGAGTAATGAACAGATGAAATATTCTTTAAAAAAAACATAAATGGCCATCTTGGGGCACCAATTACCACCTGCAAGCCAAACAAATTTTTTTTAAAAAATTCTGGCTCCAGCACTTTTCCTGAATTACAAATTGTCACCTTCACACCAAATTTTAGAAAAACTGACAGAGTGGTTATCCAGGAAAATGCACTGATGACGGTCGGAAGGCCGGACAGACAGGCCTCATTTAATAGGACTCTTCTGCTAAAAAAATTGTGGGGTGCAAAGACATCAGAGTACAAAAGGACTAATACATGGCTCTCTTGCGATCTCAAACACCTGACAAGCAAAAGGATCAACACATGGCTCTTTTGTGATCTTCAACCACCTGACTATGCACGAGGACCAATTCATGGCTCTCTTGTGATCTTTTGATTGCGGGTGCGCCTGGGACCTAACTATGCTTGACACAAGGGCAAATACATGACTCAACTTGCAATCTTCAACCACCTATACAGTAGGAAGAGTAGGAAGAGTGTGCACAAATGAGGCTCACCCGGCAGAAAACTAAAGCAGAACAAGTCTGGGCACAATGCAATCGCCTCCCCTTCCCACGTTATGCCCAAATTCCCCAAGTTTTCATCTACAGCTGAAGGCGAGCAGCCGACAAAGTAAATGAGTCCCAAACCTGGCTTACAAGCGCAGACAGGCTAGCAGTACCTGGGTCACAGACGCTAACAAATTAGGACCGCAACGCAAATAGCGTAAATAAGTGCCGCTTGGCCAACTACTGAGTACTTCGCAAATAACATCGGATGCTGCCAGGGATGCTCCGCCTATGTACAGAGAGTGACTAGATACAGACATGTTATGCAAACAGTTAGTAAATATTGATGCTAATGCTCTACGTGTCATAAATCGACCATTAATGAAGGCAAATAGAGGCCCACTTCTAACAGGGAGTAAAGACAACCATTTGGCTATAGCAGTAACTGGACAGTGAGGAGAGTCAATACTTCCCAGTCAGATGACACATCCTCGGCGAAACAGGTCTGCTTTGCTCTTGCCGAGAGTAAGTGAAATACTGAGATTGTGCGCTTGTGTGCCTGAAAATTACAGAGTAGAGTCAGAATCAAGCTGAGATGCTGAAGAAGAACAAAATTCTCTAGAATGCAACATCTCCAAAAAAGCTAGGCTCAGTGCCGCTTGCAACATTGCAGAATCTTGGTGGTTATAAAGACTAGATATGTACGTAAGTAGATCAGAAAGGTGAGCTATAGTTATTGTGATCAAAATTTCCAGCCAGCCTGATGTCATTGGTCTCGTCATATGCCTCATCGTTGTAACTGTAACCGATGTATGCTACATATGCTGGTGGCTGAGCATAGTTGCTGTATTCTGGATACCCATGAGGTTTAGATTGAAGTGTAGGATAATCTTCTAACATGGTTTGTACTTAAGGCCATGGCCATATATTCACCTGTGAGAAGAAGGTGATATAGCTGTTCACTGTTAATTGATGCTTACTTGAACTCCACCCTCCCTATTGAGAGTGAGATGACTCTACCATAGTCTGGGAGCAAAGACTCCAAACAGTGATAGGAAAAGATCTAATGGTGATTGTCCGCACTTGGGCGCAATTGATGAAACTTGGCAACCTGCAAACAAGATAAGGCATCTGCAAGAACATTCATACTATGACCAAGAATGCCTTGTACCAGTACAAGCCTCTGCATGAATATACAGACAGGAGCGCACCATGAGCCTCGAACTGAAGTGTATCACTCGAGGAGCGCACTGGAATAAACTTCAGAATCTTTGTGCGCTGACAGTTTGTACAGTTGTCTTAGCAGGTCTACGATGGCATCACGATGGTTATATAACTTATCAAATAAAATGTCATGTCATTTTGTAAAAGGCATTCGATAGTTACCTAATGGGAATTTTGCCCTCCGCGGTCGATGTCAAAGAATCTCAAACCAACACATGGCATCTGCTGCAACCGAATAAAAGGTTTGATATGCAGGACTGCGACCGAGTAGTGCAGTGCGTGTAAGCCAGTATCCAGAGAGAGAGGACGATCGTCGGTCAGCTAGCGCAACAGCTGAGTAGTTCACGGCGTGGAATGTCTAACGCAGCTGCAACCATTTTGATCCTCCAGCTTTCGCTAATCTGATTGGTTCAGAAGTCTAGATTTCCAGGAATAAAAACACTTTCCTGCACTATCAGGCAATAGAACACCATAATTACGATTCGATCGAATGATGGAAGAAAAAGACAACAGCACGCTAGTTTGTTTTGATCAGACTATGCAACAAATTAGGAGAATATACACAATCCAAAGTATTGTGGAAGGAGGAGCGCTATGAGAAACGTCGAGGAGCGCGCTAAATACGCGCCTCAAACTTTTTAGGAGTGTGCGGAGGTGCGCAAGCGCAATCACGCTCCTCTCATGCAGAGGCTTGCAGTATCTTTATATTGGACTTAGTGCAAAACAAAGTCGTAGTGACATGAACCAATTTCTCAAACACACACAATCGTAGCATTGCCAGTGCATGCTAATATCCCGCAATTAGTTTGCGACTTCCCGTGTTAAGACTGTGGGTACTATGGCGAACAACTATTTGAAATTAATGTCTAAGTCAGGATTACTAGCGACCTCTGGCGGCCAGAAGCTAGCAAACCATTTATGTTTAAAAACTCCTGGAAAACCTACGGTAGCTGATGCATCAGTAAACAGTGACAAAGAGGAGGCAGTTACTGGACTGCTAGGTATGTAGCACAAACCCTTCCAATCAGGAAGACACTGAATCCGCCACTGCATGTCTGCTTTGCCTGATGAATTAAGACTTATACTATGGTACAAGTTTGGAATTATCAATGCCAATGAGATCAATCACCTTAGAAATATTGCACCTGGTTCGATCACCTTGCATGCGAAGGAGAGTTTGCCTACGGGAGAGAGAGTAGTTTGTGATGTGTGTACTTCTGTTTGTTATTCCATACTTTGAGTAAAGTGATAAGATCATCAATTTTTTCTTGGGGAGACAAATTCTTTGTAGTAACACTTCAATTTCAATGCCAAGATATGTTATGCAATGACAACTCTGTTCAAGGACTGTTCATAATTTGCATATTTGTACTACATAATTACTATAAACTGTTACACATGAAAAAATTGTCTAAATAATGTATCAAAAGACTAATGCCACATTGCCTCGCTAGAGTACAGGCTAGAACGTCTGCGAAAGCATAAATTTAACTGGAGAAGACTTCCCACCAGAGCACAACCTAGCATTGAAACAGTAAGGACTGTTCCATCTAAAATCCAACAGTGGTCAAATGTTGGGGCAGACCCGACAACATCTGAATGAATGCTTAATAAAGTTTGATATTAACATGGAGCATAATGTTCTGAAAGGACGAATCAACTCAATTGTGTCATCAAAAAGAAGACTACTTCCCTGCAGAATTGGTGTCTGAAATACCTGAATTCATAGAACACACATGAGGTGATGACAAGTCTAGAATTAGATGATACGCATGGTCAGGTTTAGGTACAGCACCTGGAGGGGAACAATGAAAGATGTCAAAGGGAGGAACATCAAACTGAGCAGAGGTGTCACCACAAATAAGTTCTTTATTTATAGAATCCTTAACGGCCAACAGCGCATTTTGGGCGGACTTGACGATGTTTGGCTGCGATAAAGTGACAACTCCTCAAACAGCAAATCAAACCCATAAGTGGACTCCTGGAGAGTAAAATCAATCAGCAGCTGGTCGTAGTGAAACTGTAAATGCAATGCTAAGTTATGTACATTGACAGGTGTTCTAAAACTCGAAAGAATAGGACAGAAAGGATCAGGACCTACCTTATTTCTGCCATGACAAACAAATGGCTGGCTCTCCATAGTTTGAACCTCTCATTACATTGCGTCCTTGACCAGGAAATACTGTATTCTTCAGGAAAACCTTTGCTTACAAGTATTAAAGTTGCATG
>JAOBRC010688897.1:0-10501 GCA_027575255.1 Scolionema suvaense | reverse complement strand
CCGATATTGGATTAAAAATGGCAGCATCTTCGGACGCGTAAGTAGAAATATATCTTTGAAAAAATAGAAGTATAAATGATAACATAACTGTGTAGGAGCATGGACGTATAATTATACGTATAAATTATATACGTTAAATTATACGTTAAATTATACGTCCATGGTAGGAGTCGACGCCAGTTCACGGTTCAAATATATGTCGCAGCCATACTTCATTCATTCGTTTTGGAATTTAGAAGTTTGAACACATAATGGATATACCGGCTTTAAAAATAGTTCTACTGTCGAAATATTGCTTAATTTTTGGTAAAAAGATAAGCTCAACTTCTTCATTATTTGGCAGTTGTTAGTACAAAGCAGTAGAATATTGTCGTAAGGAGGGAGGTGCTTTTGCTTACCCAAAGGTTTATCAGGAATAGGGGTCATCACAAATAGGGTTTTTATATAGAATGCGTGTTAGCATAATTTCAGAACGAGAAACCTGCAGATCTTATATTTTCCTTATCTGATCATATGCTATTGTGTCATACTATACACACTTTTTTTTTATAAGCAACGCAATTTTTTGTCTGAGGCTCAGTGTTGCTTAAGTTTTCGTCTTACCCAGGCTCGATTTTTGCTTAGCATGTTGATAATTGGCCATAGAGAGGATTTGTCAAAATTTTGACAATGGTGGTGTCTTTTGATGTAATTCTGGTAGTGTTTGTTGGTTAAAAGTTGGAATGGAATGAGAAAAGGAAGTTATTTGTTCGCAAAATGTCCTTCATCGGACTTTTTTGTCTTCCAACATTTTAACTTTTTGCGCCTCGTCCAGGTTAAGCTTGTTGCTGCTGCTCAGCGTTTTAAAGATTTGAGCTTTGTGTTGCTTATATAAAAAGAAAAGCGTTTAGAGTACTGTGCCATTTATGAAGAATGGCCTACAGTATGTTGGTAGTGAGAAACTTCGTTTTTAATTTGCTCTCATACCTTGCCTTTCATTTAGCGAAGAAGAGAAGGTGAATAAAATGTTGGCGCAAGCGTTGGAACACAGAAACTCAGAGTAAGTGAATATTTCTATATCCTGTCGAATTTCAACCAAATGAGAAGCAAAGCATACCAACATATTATGGCCCTTTGAAACTCTGCAAGTGGCCTCTTGCTGTACCATTATCAAAGAATCCTTGAATTTACAAGTTTATGATTTTTTTTCGCCCAAAAAAGTAATTCGTATGAAGTAAAACTTAAATAGAATATTGGATGGCATAAGGCCAACTTACCTGAACCCTTCGCCGGTAATGCTAAACACTAGGGTACGAATTGTAAGTGAACGTAACGCGTAGCATGTACTGTAGCTGCCTGCGGAGCAAACGACGACCACGAAAATCCACCGTAAATGTGCAACGAATTGTTTCTTGTTTCTCAATCTTTTAGGATCGGTGATATAGCAAATATGGTGACTCTGAAGTTTAAGGATGAAAGTGCCGAGGTTGAGGTAAGCATAATACGCATAATTGAGTAAGATGGAATCATTTGAAGAAATAGCGGATGTGTCAGGTGGACCAGCACTTTGATATTTTATTTTCTGGAATCATCCTTCCACACATAAGGCTTGCGTGTTCTCAACTTGGATCAAAACTGACCCAAAGACATAAGGAGGTCAGGCTCTTTAAAAAGTCGTGGGAATTGGCTAGGTCGGTCAAAACAAATGTTGTCAACAGTACTTGCATCAATTTTAAGCGCTACTACTCATAATATTCAGTTAGTCAAGAGCGTCGGAAAGTGGTTCAATCACCGCGGGCCGAGCTTTGTTAACATTGCTGATAAGCCACCAAATGGTGGCCAAGGGTGCTCTCAGAGGAGTTTCTCCTCACCCCGGCAGAAATAGAACTAAGTCTAAAAAGGGTTTTTTACAAAATTCCGATGTTCCAATGTTCCAAAACTAGAAGTACAATTTGGACTGGCAAGGCATAACGCTTGTTTCCGAAAATATTTTTCCTAAGCAAAGAAATGCATTGAAAACGGAAAAAAAACTTAGGCCGAAATCTTCTTGTTACTTTGACCTTGTTTGTATGTAGTCTTATGTCCAATAACTTTCTTCCCATGTAACAATCCTGTCTTATTCATGATTCACTCTCATTTGACAGTACTATCGCGAGAAGAAAGTCTTCTGTGTGATTTCATTGGCTGGTCCAGTGATTATGACGTTATTCGCATTCTTCGTTGGAGTGACGCTCTTAGAACAGTACGTATCTCTGCATTTTTAACACTCTTAGAACAGTAAGTGTCTCTTTATCTTTTACACTGTTAGAACAGTTTGTATCTCTTTATCTTTTACACTCTTAGAACAGTACGTATCTCTGCATTTTGAACGCTCTTAGAACAGTACGCATCTCTTTATCTTTTACACTGTTAGAACAGTTTGTATCTCTTTATCTTTTACACTGTTAGAACAGTACGTATCTCTTTATCTTTTACACTGTTAGAACAGTACGTATCTCTTTATCTTTTACACTGTTAGAACGGTTTGTATCTCTTTATCTTTTACACTGTTAGATTAGTGCGTATCTCTGTATTTTTACCTCTGTTAGAGCAGTACGTATCTATCCTGTTATCGCTTCATTTGCTTAATCTTGTGTCTTCATAGAGGTTCATTTCCCGGAGGTACTTTATTGCATGAAAATTTCACTGTCATTTTAATTTCGCGATTTTTTGGTCACAATTGCATTTCGCCGCTTTTAGGTTCAGGCAAAATTGCTGATTTAGCAGAATTTTGGTTTCGCAGTTTAGGGTAAAAAAATAAAAACTGAAAAAACTTTCTTGTACGAAAATGGTGTAGTTTGGACTCGCATTTTAACGAAATATAAACAAAGAAAATGTTTTACAGTTAAAACCTGGATTTTAACTTCGCGCAAGTGTTGGAAACGCATTTTTTGCATTTTAAAATCGCTGTATTTTTTTACTCGACCGCGAAACTGCGAAATTTTCATGCAATAAGTAGTGCTCCTGCATATCTAAAACTGTGCGTTCTTGTTAACTTGTTGGAAAGGGGATAAAAGAACAAGGCAATTGTCACGTGGTTCAAATTTCGCCAATCATCAAACAGGAAGTTAAAAAGTGGAACTACGATCCGCAATACTGTGCACGTTCTTCAGCAAACAGTCGTTTGGTTTTAAAATGCTCAAAAAGCTGACCATGCGCAGTTTCAATAAAGTAGCAGCTATCTATGTTGCATTAACTTCCAAAAATTTGGGACGTTTTCGGATTAGCTAAGTATAAAGTTTCTATGCAAACAAAAATTTCAGACCTTTTCCCTCTTGCCCGAAAAACGGGGCCACAATTTGTTCGAGTTAATGTAGATCGTAATAATACTTTTTGTTGACTTACCGATGTATCTTTATCATTTTAGGTCTCTATTAAATTACGTAACGTTTGCCACAAGCTTGGTTCTCCTTCTTGTATTCTGGGTGCTAACTTGGATCGGACGTTATGGCAAGGTAAGCTTGAAAGCTGATATGGTGAGGCTTATCTGAGAAATATTTGCTGGACTTACCAGATTGCTACGTTTACTTCTGAAAACCTATTCTTCAACTCACAACTCATGTGAAAAAATTGCTTATAATACTACTATCGTATGCACAGAAAGCATAACTTTCAAATTCATTTGGTATCGTCCACCTCTGGAAGACTGCTTTTTCAGAAGTAGCTTGTGCTTGGTCCCAACATTAGGCTTAACTGATGAAACGCGTAAAATTCAGGTTTGTGGATGCTTACTTACAAAAGTCGTGTGAACTGCTATTTGATATGTTCTGTGGCATTTCCCTCTATGATCTTCAAAATAAATCACACAAGCATGTGGCAATCTCCATAAGAATCCTTTTTCTTGTTATTTTTAGGCAATTCCATCATGGCTTGCTCGATTATCCAGTTGGTTTCATTACGTAGCACCAGTGAGGAATGTGGTAGCGTTCCTGAGTATAATCATCCTTCTATTCGCTCAAATCATTGATATGGTAAGCACTTCACAGTTTAGGTTATCGAGTCACACAGGAAGCACTTCACAGTTTAGGTTATCGAGTCACACAGGAACCTTGTTATTTCAGGATTCACACGTTTTTTTATAAGAAACATCTCTTTAAGAAACATCTCTTTAAGAAACATCTCTTTAAGAAACATCAGGTTGAAAATGCCAAAATTTTAAGCATAGACTCAGCAACACTCTGACCCTGAGATTCTGTCGTCTGCTGACACGTTTTTTTATAAGAAACACGAAAAAATCAGTTAGGCTAAATGCTTCTCAAGTTTTCACTAATTTGAGCCTAAAATGTTTCTTAATTATCCGGCTGTCAATAAAACCTTCCTTCCCTCCTTTGTGATTCCCCATAAATGATCTATATTGAAGGGATGTGAATGCGTCATCAGCTGCTTCTACAAGAAACTTGCTTGTGACTGTAATTTTTAGCCTTAGCATGTTTCTTAGATGTTTCTTAATTTTCAGTGTATTTGAGCTTCATCCTTCTCACAGTAAAACGCGTATTAGAAGTGTTCGCCTTTTAGAAAGTTATTTCTAAGGCTTTTGACAGAAAAATGATCGATCTGGGAAAGTAAATTTGTCCGCTAAGGAGAGAGTTCACTGTAAAAGACAAAGCGTGCAATTCAGATGAACATTAAACTTGCCTATACAGAAACGATAAATCTGCATTCTGTGTCACTCTGAAGTTTATTAAGTCAAATAAAATGTGTTTCAAAAGTTATTCTACGGCTTCATGAACGCAGTCAAAATTTGTTGAAAATTTTCTGGCTAAATTCTAATTCTTGAAAACAGTTCGTAGTCAACAGTAAACTGTCGGTGATGCAACGGCAAATGCTGCTTCTGTCACTTTCTACACTTACAAACTCTGTTGGTCTCGTCGCGTTCGAGAGACACGAGCTGCAGGGCAGGCAGCAAGTTTCAGTGGAACAATGAGTCTTAGAAAATCAGCACGTGTAGCTTAAAAATAAACAGTTCTGAGAATGGTTACTTAATTGCCGTATTTTTGAATATTGATGAAGTAAGATTTTTTGCATTACACTAATATACATAAATCCTATTTTTGTTCAGACTGCTTGCAGATTCGACGATTCGAAAACAGCAGGGAATTGTATGTATCCTACGGTAAGTAAACTACTTAGCTGTTTGTAATTATTTTTGTCTGTTTTAACCCTAATAATCCCCTGGGAGGGGGTAGGTTTGGAGGCAAATCGTCCTCCCCTGGCTTTTCTGCCGCCAAATCTTGGAAACTTGCTTTTAAGTGGTGATTCATGCTGACAATTCATAAAATTTATCGAGACATCGATTGAAGTGAAAATGTCAAAATTTGGGTCAAGTGCTATTGTTCTACCTTAACTTCAACAAATTTCGGACAAAAACATTTCGGCGAAAGGGCTTGTCCGAAACGTTTTTCGTCCGGAATTGTTTGTGTGCTGAAATTTTAACCTGCTGAAAATTAAAAATGAGCAAAAATCTACTAAATTTTGAAAACAAGGAAAGATCATTAAATCAATGCGCTGCAAACCGAGTGTTTTCAACCAAGTGCAAAAATGAAGATGAAGCTGCATTCATCCAGCAGAAACTTCGAACTTCAGATGAAACTAAAGGGGACCATTAGTGTAAAAATATTCCTAAGTTGATCGTTTTCACTGATCTGAGAGGGACCTAACAAGGAATTTAATAAACTTTTGAAGTGCCGAAAATTGTCGAAAAACCGCCGAAATTTTTATCCGAAACGACCTGATTTTTGTCCGAAAGTTTTTTGCCGAACGTTTTTTGTCCGAAAATTAAAAATGCCGAAGTTTTCGTTCTTAATGTATTGCTCTTTTGTTAAAGACAATTGTTGGAAATAGTCAATTTTGTCACATTTCTTTAAATCGCCAGCGGACGAACTCAATGCGCAAAATGGAAAAACAGATGAAATGATTATTCATTGCCTTCACAGGGGATCGAGGAGTACTGCACTTTTGGTTCGAAGTTCGAGTTTGGAAACTCTTCAAATGATGTTATGTTAGATTGAGTAGATACATATAGGGAGCCTTCCACCAACCTTTATTTCTGACACTACCTTCTAAACGTGTTTCAGGACTACAGTATTTCCTTTCTCATGCTAAAGGAAAACCGGCCGTATCCACATTCAAAACTCTTTAAACTCAGTGAAACTACAGCAATGAACCTAAAAATTGACAAACATGTTTCGTCGTTGAGACCTCATCAATGTCAAAGGAGAACTTAACGATTAGCTACTAGTAGCAAGCTAGAAAACGACATTGAGAGGAATTATGTCCATTCTTTCTGAGGTTCGAAGCGAGAGAAGAACGAAGGAGCTGCAGAGAGAAAACATAGAGAAACTAAAATGCATTGTGGGTATTTAATACGCCACATGTGTCAGATGCCATAGGGGGACGAGAGGATGAAGCTTGTGAAGTTGTGTCCACGACATTCAGGCGCGGCACATTGAATTGAACCCGTAGTATTTCCTTTTTTTGTCACGCAGTACTATTCATTTATCGGCATCATCATCCTACTGACTATATCCACACTGGTGCAACTCTCGTTCGTGTTGAAGATAATGCTGCTCTTCCTGACGTGTGCAGCATACATGGTGCTGCAATTAGCAATCGTTGGATCCACTTTCGACAAGTTTGACGAGAAGACAGATAAAGAGTAAGTGAAGGGTTTCTCATTTCTCTCGATCTCTTAACTTCTGCATGACATTCAAGTGCAAGTTTTAAAAGCGCACCAATGTTGCCACGGTTCTTTGCTATCTCAGTTCACTTGCTGAATATTGCTGTCATCGGAGCAACCTGAGACAGACGTTCGCAACCACCTACACGGCTTTTTTTATAAGAACGAAGTTTATAAGAATGTAAGGCTTTGAAGAGCCAAAAGTTAAGAACATCCTAAGAAGGCTTCGATCGGAACAAATTTGTTATGTTAAGGTAGGGTTTTCTGTAGATTTCCCTGCAAGAGATCCACCGTTTAGCAGTGAAGCATTATGTTTTGCCTGTCCAGACTAATTTTCTGCCAATTAAGAACTAGAACCATGATATTTGGGTACAATGAAGATTTTCCGTGAACCTTTCCTAATAACGAGCTAAAAACATTTTAAGCTTAATTCTGGTCTAGGTTAAGAACACTGAAGCCATACAACAAGGTACGGTCTTATAAAAAACGTGTACGCTGTTAGAGATTCCAAAACTTAAAATTCACTGCTTCTTCATTATCAAGCTTGGCACTTGTATAATGGGCTTTAGTTTGTGGTCTGCATTTTCTATTGGAGTTTATCCAAATTCTAGGCGTGGTGAGTGACTAATTAAAAGTGGTGGAAGTATAGTACCATTGTATTCTTAAATGTGTATAACAATATTGGAGGTAATAAGCAAACTGAACTTTTACCCGTAAAAACTTAGCACGGCAAAGATTTCCTATTTTCTATTTCAGATTATTCTTCAAATCTCGATTGACGTTGTCTTTGGAATTCATCTTCTACTTCTTCGTTATTGCTTTCCATTCAAGACAGGTGAGTAAACCGAAAATAAAAAAATAAAAAAATGGCAACCCTAACCTTTTTTGGCTAAAGAAACGACTACTTACCTTGTCAATAATTTCGTAGAACAGTACCTGAAAAGGAACGGGTACTGAATACGTCATTACTTTCAGAAGTAATCTTCAATGAATCAATTCGTTCTTCTTGTTGTTGGTCTGATGATCACGAACAAATTGAGAGTTGGATCAGCATTTTACGATTATAAAATATATTACCGTGAAGACTCGATTAGGCCCTCTCCTTAGAAAAAGCCCCCACCCCAAAACCAATTTCTAACAAATAAGCCCCCACCCTAGAAAATGTCATCCAAAGGAAATTATTGCATCCGTTCCTGTCAGAACCAACCAAAATTACAATATGTAATTGAAATGATAGCGTACCAGTTCCTTTTTCATGTTTTGCTCCTTTATTTCATTCAGAATGCCAAATAAATGGTTCACTCATGAGTCCCGTCATCAAAAAATCAAGAATTCCAGGCATAGAAATTTAATAAGCCGCCCTTTCGAATAAGCCCTCCCCTCAAATAAGCCCCACCCCCAAATCTATTTCTGACAGAAAAGCCCCCGGGGCTTAATCGAGTCATTACGGTAGTCATTTTTCTCGTCTCATGATATTTTTAGAAACACGTTCTTGCCTACATTCGAACAGGATTGAATCTTGTTTTTCTGCCGTATCTGAGTAAAATTTTCACATTGTAAGAGCATATTGAGGAAGCACAGGAAAAGATGTTATGAAAGCAAGATTCAATATTTTTTCCGGTCTGGAAACATAATGTTTAAAATTCATCGTTCTCCTCTCCTCAGAGTATGAGTCTCATTTTTGTGAAAAGGTTTTATGTTCATGCTGTATTAGTTACTAAGAATTTCGATACCATTTCGATATCAAGTCTTTTACAATTCGTCCAAAATCAACCTTAAATTCTTTTCGATTATTAAGCGCAAAAAAATCATTTGAAATCATTTGGAAATAATGCATTGAAGCTACCGCACATCAAAGCTGCAATTTTTTCTCTTAAAGGTTATAGACGATCTCCCAAAAACTGTAGACGTCTTGATTTTCGGACATGAGCAAAAATTATCAAAATTTTATAGTTCGAAATTTTTCTCGTTTGCGCAGCAAAGGCAATACTCAATTAAGCTTAAAACACAATGCCCAAAGTTTATCGGTACAAAATGTTGAAAAGAAAATATACAACAGACCGCTTGCTTTGTCTGTTTCAGGTTGAGGCCACTGCTCGAGTACTGATGTTATGGAAGAAGGAGGTACGTACCACTTGTATTGGGTAAGAAATCATACTGACCGATGTTCCAGCTATTTAAAAAACACGTAAAAAATGGCCAGCATTGACATTTTAAAGAACATGGATTAGAATGAAACTCATGTAATAAAATAAAATATAGATTGTTCTGGCATGAACTTGCGCGACAGTAATTTTCACGAGAAGCTACAATTTGAAAGTTCTCAGCGACATCAATTGTGATCAAGAAACGGAAAGACTTGGCGACACCATTTTCCGAAATGACCTAAAAGAAAAGTTTTTGAAACTTGGCACACAATTCGCTGAGTAATGACAGCCGAATGAGAAAACAAAATTGGACATGGGCAGATACAGCTTCTTTCTTTACACGGCGTTCAGGACGACAGATGGGAAGAGCAGTATAGGTATTTTTCAACTCAAAACAGATTTTGTTCATCACTCAACTCCAGAAAACCAACTTTTTTGTAAGTCACTAGTGCTTGTTAGGAATAGAGCCTGATAATTTTTGGCTCGCGGATTCCAGTAAAACAATAAAGCGCGTTGAGCAGGGTATGCTGTGATCTTATTTTTCACGATTTTGAATATTTTTACCGCATTATTTTTCGCAAATGAGGGCCGAATTCTTGAAAGACTACTGTCGCATAATTAATGTTTCTAGGATACGTCAAACAACTAAAATTTTTCTCGCTTTCTTCTTGCTGTGGATTACCAGGAAGGGTCGGAGATTGTACGACAGAGGAATGGACAGTTTTATTTTATTTTGCAGGCTGTGGATAATCAGAAAGGGGTGGAGGTTGTTCGACAGAGGAATGAAAAACTGATGCAAAACATCCTACCTGCCCATGTCATCGATCATTTCTTAAAAATTGAAAGTAAAGACGAAACGGTGAGAAGTGACCCAAATTCTTATGATTCTTTGGTTTGTTTAGATTGGAGCTTTTTTTCTTTGAGACTTCATGTCTGCTATGCTAACTACAGCTACGTTCATGTAGTCTTGTGTGCTGTCCAACCGGTCTTGAAAATGGTGTCCCTCTCCCCCAAAAAGCAGCCGTTACAGATTTTCATGACTATTGTAGAAAACCTATAGTTGTACAGGTCTTCTAGCATTCCCATAAACAAACACTATGTTTTCCAGCCTTCCAGCCCAGCGGGACACTCGACTGAACCAGACGGTTCTGACTATGCTTACATATAGCTTCATCTGTTTGCTGTTCTCATTTTAAAAAGCCTTCGTGACCCTTAATGACGTAATTCCATTTCTTCTGCAGGAACTGTACAGTAAGTCGTACCAATCAGTTGGTGTCATCTTTGCTTCCATTCCGAATTTTGCGCAATTCTACACGGAGGAGAGTTTCAATAAAGGCGGCATTGAGTGCATGCGAGTTCTGAACGAGATCATATCTGACTTTGATGAGGTACGTCCATGAAACATACTTGTATTATTTACGACCACATCTAACAATTCCCGACTCACATGCAGGGCACGATTTTTAACCCACTTTTAAGCTGAACAAGTTGTGTTTGCACGATGAAACTATTGATAGGTATATGGCGACAAATTACCGTAAAAATTCCTAGAATTGTCACAGAAAACTAGAAGTGTCATAAAGATGCAGTGGGAGCAGACATGGGCGTGAAAGTTGCTCCACCTGTATGCATAACGGATTTAGACATACTAAGAAAGACC
>JAOBRC010688786.1:0-10501 GCA_027575255.1 Scolionema suvaense | reverse complement strand
AGCAGCAGCAGCAGCAGCAGCAGCAGCAGCAGCAGCAGCAGCAGCAGCAGCAGCAGCAGCAGCAGCAGCAGCACAGTATCAACCAAATTCTTACCCAACTTTGCATGGCCTTCAGTGTTGAGAAGTATATTGCCAGCCTTGACATCCCTAACAAAAGAATATTTCAGATCTCAAATAACTTGCCATTCAATTTCTGCCAGAAATAATAACATTAATCAATCAATCCTTCATCCGTATTGGTACAGCAAATACCCTTATTTAATCACATGCCTCTTTCTTCAAGCAATAGCAACATATGCAAACATTCCTATCAACATTTTAATGTCAAAATAAATTTACACAGTGACATGCATGATCACCAACGAAATTTACAAATGGAAATTTTAAATCAAATGGCTAGAATACGTAACAATAAAAGGTCTGTACAGAAAGGATGCTGCCTAGTTTAACATCCACCATCTGAAGGAAGGCCACAATGTGTCTGTAGGTCCTACTATTAACCACTGGCATGCAGACCACAGTTTTGATTCAGATAGCTATTCCAGTCGTGTAACATAACGTTTTCCAGATGGTGTCCTTCGGATATGCCCGACTGAAATAATTACATGGATGCTGACATGCAGGATATGCCTGACTGAAATAATTATATGGATGCTGACATGCAGGGTAAGCCCGACTAAAATAATTACATGGATGCTGACATGCAGGGTCAGAAACATTTGAATGTTGATTTAAGATTTTTTAGGGTGTTATTCCTCTTCGTGATATCAATAATGCAGCTTGTGTGAAGAAACAATACTGGTTGAGTACGGACACCATCGGGGATTGAGGTCAGTGTCCACTAATTAGAAGTGTCCGCTTTTTAGAAAGTTGTCTAATGTTGGCGCTGATGTTGATAATAGATCCTACTAAGGTATGCTCAAGGTACAATTTGAGTTAAGTATGGGTATTAGGTTGTACTGAGGCAAGGGGAAACTTGCCTCTTTACTTGTGAAAATGTCACACACCTCAATTACGAATGAAGTCACCAGGAAGAGGTAGAATCGAGGAGGTTGTTATGGCATAGAGGTGTCAGTGCTCTGCCGCTATTATGTTCCCGACAAAACTGTGGGCCCAAAAAAAGGAAGATAACGTAAAAAGTGATATAGACTTTAGAATTAATAAATGATAACTAACAAAATAAATTATCCAAAAAATGTCACACACATCTCATTTTAGTGCCCATTCCCATTTTTTTCAGATGCCCGCTAACTAGAGAGGAAAATCACAATTTTGATCATTTTTTGTATAAAAATTTGTCCGCTAACTGAGTGTCCGCCTTATAGAGCGTCTGCTAATTAGAGAGTTTACTGTATTTGCATGTGTTCAAATAATTAGTTACTGAAGAAGTTTTTCAGCATCTTACCTTAGATGAAGGGGCACCCAAGTTGAGAAGTCTGGTTGGCTGAAACCAAAATTTGAAATTTTTTGATGCACCGGCACCAGGCCACCCGGGCACCCGCTATGTTACATTACTGTATTCAAGATGACAAGCGAAAACTAACTGTCTCCGGTCAGTGCATTTTTATTCTCTCTCTTTATTTATTCTTACTACTATTCTTATTACTATTATACATCTGAAATCAGAGAGGAAAGAGGCATCATACTGACATTTAAATCATGTCGTTATCATTACATGATATATAACTTCTATACCTGTGGATTTTCCTCCGAAGATGCAAATATTCCAGACCTTTTAACGTATCACGTAAAATACAAGCCATTTCCTCTTCTGTAAGCTGCAAACAGTGAAGAAAACCATTCGGTAAACAGATATCCAAAATTCAGAGGACAGAGGACACATTAAACATAAATTCATAACTTGCTAAGAACAAACCAGAAACATGTTTTACAGATGGCGTATGAGAAGTCAGTTCATTATACTTCCAATTTTGAAGCACAGTCGAACCTGTAACAGTGGCCACTTTAAATGCCAAGGTTAGGTGACTGTTATTGGAAGGTAGCTGCTATTCAGAGGTTTACTGAAAAAGCTCTTTAAGCCTTATTAAACGTTAAACCTTATGTCATAAGGATATTTCTTGAAAGTATGGGTAAATCAAGAATCTTTTTGTACAAAGTAATCATTTTTTGCTGACAGAATTTATGGTTTAGCACTAAATTTTCGCATAAACATCAGATGTTACGAGAAAGCAGAACAAATATTTGAGTGGCCGCTTTTAGAGGGGAACTTCCTTCATTTTTGCATTTGGGATGGTGCCAGGTGGCCGCTAAATGTCATTGGGTGGTGGCTGCTTTTCAGAGGTTCTCTATATAAGAAAATGTACGGGAAGTATTTGGGACAGAAAGTTAGTGGCCATTGTTGGGAGGCATGGACGCTATTCAGAGGTGTATTCGACTGCAGAAGAGCTCCTAAAGTGATACACATAAAAATATGCAATGCATGCTTGCTTACCTGTCCATGCATATTCCTCCCAAAACCATCATGGGAAGGCTGAACAGAAGACACATGGACACATGTCTGCCGTATAAGGCCTACCCAGCATGCGAAACGTGCTGGTGAGAGCTAAGATGGAGCGACACTCAATCACCTTATCTGCTGCATGTGGTGACAGATAATAGCCCAATTGGAGGAACAAATAACGTGCGAACTGGAGCAGGCAAGGCACAGAGAGCGTAAAGCACCTCAAAAAGTAAAGATTTTATACAAACTTAACAGTAAGAATTTCCACATACTTACGGTCTTATTTCTGAGTCGCATGATATCTGATACTGAACCTGCTCCACAATATTCCATTACAATCTAAAAAGACAACAATGTGCGGCAACTAAAGTATAGCTACATACGGGTACTTTGTAAAGATGAATGTTCATAAATGGAATCTAGGTAGAATCTGAACGTACAAGGAACATAAACATGCATTAAACCACAACTTGAAACACTGTAGTAGGGTCACTAGCTTAACATTTTCAGTAATTAACTCATTTTTTTTACCTTTTCTACATCAGACAGACCATTACTATGCTTGAATTGATCGCTGCAACTAAATGCGACAGTCATAATAGCCGTTCTTATAATGAGAAAAAGAGTTTGACAAGCTGAGTGGTTCTGAATCGGTGCGAAAGAGTTTGACCAGCTGAGTGGTTCTGAATCGGTGTGAAGCTGCCAGTCAGTCTAGATGCAGCACACACAGAAGCGACAGGCAGATTGGCTGAACACATCTGTCCGTCCGCAGCGTAAAAACAGGTCGATAAGCTCCTGCCGCAGAAGAACCATGCATCTATCTGATCACCAATGATCATGAGCTGCTCGCCTAGACGAGCTATTGGTCTTCAGTTTGCAAGTTCTTTCTCATCAATTTCTGTCATGACAGTAAAGTCAGAAGCGAAAAGCACCAGTAACAGAGATATCACAAAGATATAATTTTTACAGTTTCTTTAGTATAAATTGACCACCGCAGCAAGAGGTTTTCAAACATGCCAAACAGAAGGCACCACCTGACAGCTTCCAGTAAGAAATCAGAAAAACATAAAGCTGTATGTCACGCTCAAGAAAAATTAGCTCTAAACGAAAAATCCAGTTCCAGTTCTTCGTTTCAATGGCGCATCTCTACTATCACACCAAACATGAATGCGGAAATCTGATCCACAATGGATCAGGAAAAGTGTAAGCAATGAATGAAAATAATACTCTCAGCAAAACAGAGAGATCAAAGAACAACATATTACCCATAAGTCTGTGTTCTTGAAGTAGCTTCCATAGTACTTGACAACAAAAGGACTGAAAAGAATGGGACGAGAAAACGTAAAAAGTTAAATACAGTAAGCCTGCCATCATTATAGCAGCTTGAGATACAGGGTAACAGCAACTACAGAAAGCAATGAAAATATTATATCTACGATCATCTACGATGTTTCTCAGTTATGAGAGGAAGTCGTCAGGCTTTTGTGTCTCAGTGCTGAGCTCACGGTTTTCACAAGTGAGGCTGGTGTGGCTCACAAAGTAACACATTAGGTTGGTATTTGCCGATAAACGGCCATATCACGTTTTGCTCTTTGCAAGGGGCTTATCCAAGTCACTGAGCTGGAGAAGAGTTTTGAAAACTTTTTTTTTTGAAGAGTTTTCCAAAGGGGGCGGAAAAATGTGGATGGAAAGACAAACAATCTGGTGGCATAGACCAGGGCAGAGCAAAAGAACAAAACTCCCAAATATATCACTTCTCAAGAACCAGTGAGTCTCAAAAACCCATCAGCTGAGTCTCAAAAATATCATTTTCCGGGAATGAAGAACACCCTTGGAGAAGAAACTTTATCAAACCTGCAATTGAGAAGGAGATTTAACAAACCTGTCGCATTGTTGCATTATACTGATTTCTTTGATGATTTCCTGCAGGTCCGTATCAACTGGCACCTGCTTGATCGCCAGTACGTCACCTGTCTCTTTATGCATTGCCTTGAATACCGAGCCATATGCGCTGATAATCGGAACAAAATTTTGTATCATGGTAAAACATAGGATAAATGTTATGACATTTTTAGGTAACACAATTAAAGGAACATAACCACAAAAGTTGCTCCTTCACAATTCTGACAATTCCAAGTCAAAATAAAAGCTAACATGAAGTTGATATTCCCTGTAACCTACACAAGCCGGGCTGTTTCCAACATAAAACATGTTACAAAAAGGACCCATAGCCTGCCACATATAAGAAAACAAAGCTCTAATTAACACTCCTTATCTTCCAATTAATCTTGTAACACAGTAAAGTGTTGGGTCATTCCATAGAGGGTTTGAGCCAAATAGTTTCTAAATTATGCTTAATGCATCACAGCACAATGTTCTTATGCAAAACAGCAGATTGCTAAAATGATAGACTCCTACAGGCTGAAGTAAATTGGTCCAATTAAATAGTGTAGATGTGCAATATTGGACAGGTATCGTGTCGCAAACACAAGATCCAATTATTGCACACAATAAACGTATGTTCATGCATGCTCAACAAGCGCAGGAAAGTGCCCCATTCTTGGAAGTCCGCGCTTGTTGACCAATCTGGATGGACGTGACTTGTAGAAGTGCCAGTGAATTCAAATCAGAGCGGTATGAGTTTCCTAATGTGGGTTAACTGCCGTCCGCAAAAATTTGCCGTCGTAAACCGGATTTGCATCGGCAAAAGCGTCGGCAAAGCTGAATGCCGAGGCTAATTTACAGGGCTGCCTTCTTCATCAAAGACGGATTCTATTACTCACACCATCGTTGGAAGGGCGCATATGCTGGAGGGAGGCATCCATTAAGAGTTATGGAGAGGGCAAACGCTCAATGAGGAAAAAGGGCATGAGAATTTTGGCTGAACATGCGTATATTAACTAACGATGGCACGATTTCAGAGCAGACAGGACCTCCTCATAGAGAGAGAACTGATATCAGCAGAAATGTTTTTATTTAAGAATAGCTGAAGACCCCGTTGAGGTTCCAAAACAAATTGTGCAGACTGTATAGAAATGCATGCTGGCTAACACTCAGCACTTCATTTACAGTCAGCATCAAAAGGGCAGCATTACTGATACTGCGAAAACCGCAAGCACTATCAAGGATGAATGAGATCACTATCACATTGTCAATTAACCAGGGCTCAAAAATAACTTTTTCCTCTAGTACGCAGTCTTCTCCGTGAGAGGCGTGCGATTGCACGCGTACGCCTCCACGCACGCCTAGAGAGATTATGGCTTGCAACAACAGCATGCCTCAATGTCTTTGTCGCACGCGCAAAACTGGAAGAGTCTTGCTTCACTTGCACTGGAACAGCATGATGTGCTTTGATGTCCAGGAGCAATAATCGCTAATCGGTAACTGCTTTCTGATGATTAGCTATCGATCAATGCAATACACACCGAGTTAAGTATGATTTTCGAAGACTTACTCACGCAAACCCTTCCCTATATGCATGAAGAAAGAGGTTATTGAGTAATACGCTGCTAAGGATAAGAACAAATCATTTTTCGAGCATAAATCGAACTATGTGGTGGATGATGAGTGGAGATCAGATCAACAAAAGCAATGGTCTACTTCCGCTTTGTATTGTATCGTTTACAGGGCTGCCTTCTTCATCAAAGACGGATTCTATTACTCACACCATCATTGGAAGGGCGCATATGAGCCAACCATGTATGTCCAACCCGTGGTCGGACTTCCATAATGGGGCAGCAACTGCGAACCTTCGTTCGTCGATGCAGCTCAGCAACCATAGGATGGACAGCGCTGTATCAAACAGGAATAAAATAACGTTTTACTACATAGAGTGTTGTATTATGTGCTTGATTATCGTGATCAGTGATTCTAGCATCAAAGTGATAAGTTTTAGTTGCACAAGGACACGTTCTTCGCCATGCATGAAGGTAGACGATAGCCTTGTAAGGTAGGTGTCATCGAGAGCTAATTTTTGACGGTAAGTATCCTGAAATTACAAAATTTTCCGGGGCTTTGCCTCGTACCCCACTTGGGGGCTTACAGAACCCCCCAAGACCCCCAGCTGCATTTTCTCACCATAGAAAAACAAATTTTGATAGGACAAACTAAATACCGCACGCCTCAGTAAATTTAGGCGTGCAACTGCCGCACCCTTACAGTTTTGCTCACGGAGAGGACTGAGTACAATATCGTATGAGGTGCCATGATTTAGGCACACGATAGGACTTGCAATGTGTACGATTCTTATGAATACACAAATTTTTGACATGGAAGACCTTACAATTGGAGGATATTTTAACCGTGAAACCTAAACACCGGACAGAGTGTAGACAGCCCACTTAGTACTTTCGCAAATCTGGAAGCAGAACTGAACACTATGACTTGAAGATTCTTTCTTCAACAACACATCCATGTTTGGCAGTAAGTTTTTGGCGTACATATTGCACTTTTCGGCATATGATCGTATGCACATAAACCTATTCTTTTAACTCTGTTAAACTTAAACATAGCAGAATATAAATCTACGTTTCAAATTGCTAAAAGAAAAACAACACGTGCGATGAAACACATCTAGCTCTCTTGATTTAGAATTTTAACATATTAGCTGGGTATCGCCTCAGCAGATGCAAAAGTTCAATACAAAGCAGAACAATTTCATTTTAGATTTCAGGCTGAACGAATAAAGGAAAGCCCTGCATTCAAGCGCAAAATCAGTTCAAAACATGGTCAGCTTACCCTTCTCCAAGTTTCGTGAGCAGATCAAACACCTCCTCAGCAGGACGGTTCAAACTTTCCTCACTCAACTTCTTCAGGCTACGACTAAAATAGAATATCAACCAATTGTTCAAGATCCTGGCAGGCAAAAGCCAATAAAACCAGTCAAAGAATAAGTCGATTCCCACAAGGGCATTGAGGATCTACATGAAACGAATGAAGCTAATTTCAGATGAGAGCTGCCACGCCCAGGTTCCCTTATTGTGATGACCTTTTACATCAATATTCACACAAACAGAATGTACAGAACTACTATTGCTCTTAAGTTTCACACAAAAATTTACAAAAACTTGAAAATATTTTCTGGATGGATATTTAATGGATATTTAAGAAAGAAATAGCAACACCCAAGCAGACACCTGGTGTTCCCAGAAATGACACAAAAAACTAACAAACCATTCTTAAAATATTTCAAAGAAAAACAAAAATATCCATTTATCTATCTTATGGACCAGATAATGAAAAAACATTATGGTTGGTTTTTCAAGGTCTGGCAAAGCAGAGAGCCACAGACAGGACAAGTGTATAACAGACAATGATCATGACTAGATATTGAATAAGAGAAAAATGTTGTCGAACCGTAGCATTGCATAATTGCGGCTAGTTGACCTAGTCATGGACTAAGTGGAAGGGATATCTCCTGACAAGCAGGTAAGAAAGTAATCTGACACTTACTGCTTTAAAATCAACAAACAATCCTTGTCAGTGACAGGTAAAAAGATGAATGTCCGTTTTCAACACTAGTTACACATATACACAAAGAAACAACAGCAAAGTTGCAGGGTCTGTTCAAATGGTCAAATAAAGTAAATTAATTTACTATTAGCAGGCTCAGAGAAACTTATCTCAATAGCGACAAAAAGTGTACATCCACCTGGTTGAGATATAACAGTAATCCCTGGCTGAAGTGATTTGTTCTTGTTAGTGCATAATTTCTGAAGTCTGGCAGAAGCATGCTGAAAGGAGTCAATGCAATTTGTCCACCCACAGAACAATCAAACGAAAAATTCTATATTTTCCTTGTTTCGTAGCTTGCAGCACATCAAAAGCTTGTTTAGTCTGTATCCCTTGGTCACAAATGTCATCAGACAACAGCTGGCTAGCATAACTAGCAACTATTTGCAGATGAAACAATATAATTTGAATAATTATTCGGTCAAAAGGAGATGTGCAGGAATACTTAAATTTGTTGCAGGTGGGTATAAAAGCTCTACTGAATATGACAAGCAAGACCGTCATTGTAAATTTTAACAGGCGCGCTGTGGAAGCATTCTTCGATGGATTTAGGTGTGCGATATTTGACCAATGAAAAGTCAGCCCATAGTTTACTTTCACAAAAGATAAAGGCAATGCAAACTGTGGCTGGGAGGTCCTACAACTGAACTTCTTCACTAGGAAACTTTTTGGCGAAAGAGCAGTTAACATTAATGCTGGAATTAAGTTAACATTTATAGGCTTGCTTTTGGGCAATTCAGCTGCGCAATAATCGCTTGTCTCCGGAAATCGAAATGTGTGCCAAGGCGTGTGCGTGCGATCGCACGCCTCTCCGTGACAACCCTGGACAAAAATATGAGCAATCAACTTGAATGCATCCTCCGACACAGCAGAATGTAGTTTACTTGCCTATGTAAAAGCAGACTCGAGAAGAAACTGTACTTCCCAAAGAGATTACTTGTTTGTATGTCAACTTTAAACTTGGAATATGGTTCTACAGCGTGACATAAAAAAGGATCATCCGGTGAGCAATTTAATAGCTAGCTGAGTTGTTCCCAAATTGATTGTCAGTAACCTGGGTGCCACCCCCTACATTCTCTACGGTGCTTACTCCTATTTGTCTGACCAGCGCTGCCCCACTTGTTCCAGGCTTGGTAGATAGTCACAGGAAATTTCTGCATCCAAATCTGGATGCATCAAAGCGCTGTCAAAATCCCTGAATTCTGACTGGCGCGCACTACCATCATGACTCGCTCTAATCCAATCAGAGAATGACTTTTCAGCAATTGTTTCGCAATAAGAAGCGGTTCGATTGGTTGAAATGGACAATCCGCCCGTTAATTATCGCAATAAATGTCTGAATACTTAGACTGAGCTGACTTGAAGCGGAGCAGAGTGATAACCACACAACTTGGGCCCAGGTTTGATTGTCAGTGGAGAGTAATCAAATGCATATCAGTTTCACCGAGGGTGCAGATAAATAAGGCTTTCGATGTTGTGATTGATATTCAAATATTACAACCCTTGCTATTTATATAAAGAATACCAAGGAGCCACATTTGAAACATTTAGTTACAGTAGTGAGACCTCAGCTACAGACTAACAAATGACACAAAATATGAACAGTATTAAAACCACAATAATGAAAAAGAAGCTATTTTAACGTATAGACAAAACAAAATAGAAAACATTAAAAGTCCAGGAAACAACAAAAATTATGAGCTTTAAAAATCAAATCAAAAATACCGAAGTGCAAGGAATTCCAACAACAAAACACAGGGCAACATGTTTACAGGATGTAACCTAGCATATGCAGGACAGATTAAAAATGGAGTACATTAGATTAGACATCAACAAAGAAAAATTACCTGGAAGACATTTTCTTGAGAATTTAATTTCCACAGATATCTGTCACCAATTCATCTCCATGACAACTGTTGTACTGTTCCTAGCTACGTGTATTACTAACAATAGCTATAATATTCAGAATCAGCAATATGAAAAGTGGTACAACAAAAAGGCGCATGGCAAAAAGTCAGATTCATGCCACACTTAAGACCAGGAATCACTTAACAGGTTGCCAAATATAAAGTGGGCTTTGGCCAAATTTAACTATCGATTATTTCATTATAAAAGACTGCAGAGATTACAGATGGCATGTAACAACTCAATAGCATAACAACCACAGCTACTTATATCAAAACAACCGACTTTTGGACATAAACGGCCATTTTGCTGAAGTCGGTTGCAGCTCTGCTCTGCATCTGCGTGAAATCTGAAAAAGTACCATGCTTGGCAATTTTTGGATGCAGAAATGATCACACCCACTCCTAACGAGAGCTTTCCTATATATGTTTCATAAAGAGCTACAAAGATATTCTGCTCTGCAGATTCACACATAAAATTACAACATACTAATATTAGTGTTCTTAAAATGATTTGAAAAAAACCTTCAAATTGCCATTTATAAGTTTTAATTAAGGGCATGACAAGTTAATAATCTGATATGTGTAGATGAGTGAAATAGAAAGGTGGATAATTTTTTAAGTG
>JAOBRC010688674.1:0-14350 GCA_027575255.1 Scolionema suvaense | reverse complement strand
GGGGGGGGGGGGGGGGGGAAGCAGATCACGCCACCCGCCCTATCTTCGTAACTAAGCAAGATCTAACAAAAGCCTTTGGCACCAATGTGCATCTATTTATCTTAGTTCTATCAAATGGTATCAAAAAAATTTTGATACCCGTATTATTTTTGCTGACGTCAGCAAAAATGTACGATGACATCATTATTTTGGCCAAAATTTGTCAAAATTTGTAAAAATCGCAATATTTCACCAACGAGATGGGTAGGTACCGCTATTTTTCTGTATTTGTAATCGTATCTAACATCTCTTTATAAAAAGAGTATAAAATCCACGACCAAAAAAAATGTTTCCAGAAAATTGGAAAAATCTGCAAAAAATTTTCCAAATTTAGGCCCGGTACCTCCCAAAAATGGACTGATACCCCCCGAATGGTAAATTTTTGACCAAAAATAACTTCATATTCGTGTTCCTCAATAAATTTTAGAAAAAGTCACCAAGGTTCACGTGCTTTGCACGTGTTGTTCTCCCGTGACAATCGTTGAAAAATTTTTGTGGCGTGATCCACCTCGCTCCCCCTCCCCGGCCTGAATAGGGTTAAAACCTATGAACTATAAAGAGTGGAAAATCATATCAGTTGATGCGCACCTCCAAAGAGTTATTCGAATCTTATAAAGCACATAATTTTCTCAGCAAACAAACATATGTCCGAAAGACTGAAATTGTACACTTTCCCGCTTTAAATCTGAAAAACAAAGATACGAGCTATGTAAGAGAGGCGTCATCTTTTAAACCTCGATTCCATAGAGTTGAAGAAGAACTTACGCCAATAAAATGCATACAAAAAAAACAAAAGTAAAAGAAATATCACTTTTCGTGGCGAATTTTATTACAGGCCCAGTACAGAAGCATATATGAAGTAAAGTGTGAAGAGTGTACCCTTCTTTGATAGGATTGTATTGGATAAGATTGCAAAAACTTATATTCTAATAGTTTTGGCCTCCATCGATAGAGCTTTATATCTGCAGCTTAAGTTTTGGTACTTTATCTACCTTCGCCCACATTTCTGTTATTTGCGTTAATGGTGAGAATTCGATTAGCGCTGTTTCTGGCAGGTTTATCCTAATACCCCCAAGTGAAAAAAAAAACAAAAAAAAACGAATAATAAATTAAAAGCTATGATCATAAAGACTGACAAGATGACGACTTGCAAGAGCAGAAACTCTGCATTGATGACGCTGCCCCTTGGCCCTGCATCTGCTTTAATTCTGATCTTGAAATTTGAGTTATCTTGTTTTACACACGTGACGACCCACTGTTTTAATTGTACCGTGCTCTTTTTTAAATCCATTTTTAGCTGGATATAATCAATCATAACGGTGAAGAGTATGCAAGTGATTTAGAAGCGCTAGTGTATAAGGATGGTTCATCCCGATTTGACGTCTGTAACTATGGTGGAAAGTCCAATGGGGTAGATTTCATTCAACTTCAATGCTACGCTTTGCCTCGTGGTAGAAAAGTTGAGTTGCGCAGGCCTACGAGAGGATCTCTCAGGCTAGCTGAAGTAATGGTTTACATTCTTCCTGATGGAATATCATCAAGTAAACCATCTGCATTCAAGATATCAACTAACATACAAGGTGACTTAGTAAATTCTTCCTGACGGATCATCATCAACCACCTGCTTCCAATACAGAAAGTGTGTTTATTTACTTTCCTTGACTGAGTCTTGCATCATGATAGCTTTTTTGTGTTTTATAGCCGTTGTTCAAGTAATGAATCTTCCACTCACGCCAACTTCATGTTCTTCGTATGAGCACAAGTTAAAGGAATTCAAAGTTCTATGTAGGCTTGATCTAGGTATTACGAAGCCTGATCCTGCGAGTTAAGAAGCTAAATGCAAGACCAACACATGTATAATGAAGATCTGTGATCTCATGTTTTACTAAGTAGGTTAGATGTCAAATAGATATTTATCCCCAGGCTATCCGAAAATGCATTGCAGGATGAAGATTTGCGACAAAGTCAATTGTTTTTAACTGCAGCACATTGCATCACATGCTCGCATTTTGTATGAAAAACATATGTTATTATTCGTTTCACACAGGTTTAGTGTGGGATCCTGTTGATGGCGATATGCATACTGGGAAGTTAATCCTTGATCACAAAGAAGTATGTGGGCCAACTCAAATTAGCCTTGCAGTCGCTTCAGAAATCTGTGATCGTTACGGATATCCTGTTGGAGGCCTTCTTCCAAGTAAGTTTAATGTAATCTATGCTATTCTGGCTGAAACTTTGTTATTCCTGAAACGTTGCAGTTTTTTAATATTCAAAGATGCGCAGTTAACACTGAACCGATTCTTGTTTTGACATCGTTCTGGTACAATTTATGTGACCTAAGGCCTTTCCAATGTTTTAGAGTTCTTTTCAAACTATCTGAGTCCATTTGCATTAATTTGAAATATTCTACCCTTCAGCCTCGCTCCCATTGCAGTGTAAACCTTCATTCATGTCGACAAGCCTTGTGACGCAATGGGAACTGAATGTTTTAGCAAATTTTGATTGACAGCTAGGGGCGTAAGGCTTATCGACCAGAATGAAACATTTCTTTCATTTTTTAACGGCCAGGCTTGTCGAGTTTTATTGCTTTCCTAAGTACACAGGAAAACTATTTCCACTAAGGCGATATTATGCTGTGTCTAGGTAAATTAAAAGAAGTGTAGAAAGGAGTGGTATCAACCTGTTGTGTTTGCTGCTGAATAGGATATGTACGCAATTTTACAATGGCTCCTCTGTCTATCGAACGGCTGTAATAACAATACATACTTTATGAAAAAGCAATGCGAGAATTTCATGGCAAAAACGAATAGCTATTAAAGCTTGGAAAAACGTTTCAAGCAAAGTCTAGAACGCCCACGTGGTCGAGAAAATTTAAAGCTAAGAAACATAGATCAATCAAAGAAAAAGGACAACGCTTGCGATGGGAACAATCTAGAAAAAGTCAAACCAAGCCAAGCCCTTTCAAGGAGCCACTCTGAAAGCCAGGCTTTGACAGCAGTCCGATTTTTTGCTTCAGATCATTGAGCAATGCAGATTTAAAATTACTGCTATTTTTGGGAAACTGTTTCTACCTAGGACCAATATCTTTCAGGATTGCATTTCAGCCAGTTCTTTGCGAGCTATTTTATACCTGTCACCTCGATCAACTCATCTCGTTGTTGTATCGTACTACCCGGTGTCTAAGTTGATAATATGTTCATCTGTTGATGCACATTAGCGCCTTTGCATCTCTACGGCTTCTCCGACCGTACATCGGAAACATTGGTGCTGTTTGAAGAGTGTCCTGTCGCTATTCTGGACGCTACTTCTAATGTCCATGTGATTTCAAGAAACCAAATTCCAGCCGGTTGACATCATCTCATAAATACAGCTGGTATCGCTCTTTCAATGAAACTCTACAGATGAGTTTTGAATTTTACCAGCCATTCTTGGTTATGTTTCGATGATGACGACGATGTAAATTAATCCGTGGAATGATTCAAAGCTATACCGTGGAATCTCTCTGTCTCGACTACTCTTTATCTCGAAACGTTTCACTATGTCAAAGTGGACTTCCGCCCTCTTGGACATTTAGCATGAATTCTTAATAAAAAAGTCTCTCTTTATCGAACTTCTTTTTCTCGAACTTTTCCCTATCTCGAACAAGAAGGTGGGTCCCATGGTAGGTACCGCTCCTTACCTCGAACTTTTTCTGATAATTGTTGCTGATTCAAGTCGAGTTTTGTGTACTTTAAGGATCATTGAGATAGTTCTTTTCCTTATCATCGCGATGAAACTTTCGTGTAAACTCAAACACTTTGAATAACACCAAGCTGTCAAAAATGCGAATACATGGCGAAGTGTATTGCATTTTAAGGAATTTATGCTTCTCTTGATATAGGTCTTTTTCTCTAACTTGAACTTTCTCTATATCGAATAAGTCTTTCAGTTCCATAAGAGTTGGAGATAGAGAGATTCCAGTAAGAGTGATTGATTTCCTAAATAAATTCAAACAATTATACCCAGAATAGACCCATGTGGGACTCCAACTATTAAGTTCAGGCTGACATATATATTGTGGGATGCACAGTTTACTCTGCTTGCGTTATTGCATTATCATTATCAATTCTTCAAATTCTATCCATCATGGACATGTTTTTGAGACCGTTCAACTTGGAACATATCTTAAAGAACCATCGTCTTATTGAAAATATCATACGTCAGACTCGTAGACAGCTTATTATTAAGCTTTTTACTAAACTATTGATATGAGAAAAAATCATGCAGATTCGTTTCTCTTGCAACTTCTGCTAACATGCAGGGTCATGAAGGTGAAAGTGATCACGATCATGATCCAAGAAGTTAACTGAGTCGCCTTCATAGCCCGCAATTCATCAACCATCGGTAATAGGCAGCTTCTGACAGTAGCAGTAAACAATGTTTCACACAGTCGAGACCCTCGCAAAAACTGCCGAGACAGGGAAGCAGAGGGCAAAAACTGTCGGAAGATGAAGAATTGCTCGTGTTTGCTAGTCAACCATACTGGTTAAGTACACATCACCTGCCACTTTTGATGGCTCAACAATTGCTGTTAACTCTGCTAGTACATTATCAGAATAAGAATTAGTGGAATTGATATGAATGCTTTGAGTGATAATGGTAGTTCTAAAAGTTTGGTGTATAGTGAAACCAAAATCGATAATATTAACATATTAACTAGATATGCCTGCGTGTGCATGGCAGAAATGCCGTTTCAGTCAGAAATACTGGTCCGCATTTCAGCAAAAGGAGAGGAACATACTAGTAAAATATATGATGATATAACACTCTCCGTTCTCCAGGATCTCTGCTGTGATGTAATTCTGAGTCGCAACTTTCTCAGCAAACATTCACTAGTGTAGATATTATTTGGTGGGACTGAACCTCCATTGACTGTTTGTTGCTGTAAAATCAAGACCATTTTCTTACACTGTTCAGAAATTCATTAGATTAGGTGTGGGAAGACATCTTAGAGAAGGAATAATACAGTCCTGCCAATTGATCTGCTCAGGTTCTAGTAACTTCTAATGAATTCCACAAGAAGCAAATGTGTTATTGATTATTCTGAAACAATAAATCACTTCACTTTATTACATACATATCTGTTGATTCACATTGACAACATTGTGGGCAGCACCCTTGACTTACGATAAGGGTGCCATAACTTCAGCTTATTTCCTCTGAGAGGCCATATATTGTATCTGAAGCAGACGGAAACTGTATCAATTTTCTGGGGCACTATTTGGAGTAACCAATGGCGTGGTTTGCTTCCAAGGAATAATCGATAGTATCCTGACAACTGAAAAATTAGAAGATGACTGTATGTGGCCAAAAGCAGCTGGAGCATGGCAACAATCTGAAGTAATTTATGGAAGCCTGATCCTATTTGATTGAAACCATTGCTACATCTACCTCATACTGTTAAGAGCTTAAAGCGAGCAATGGGAATGTTTGCGCACTATGCAAAGTGAAGCAAAGTAAAGAGAATATATGCCTTCTAACCAAACAGAGCTTCCCTTTGTCACCAGCGTTGCGTTCTGTGTTCGATGGACTGAAGGAAAAAATTGCTAATGCTGTTCCAGGCGCAATTGACCCACCTGTTCCTCACGTGGTTGAAACAGATGTTGAGGAACAATGCTATAGCTGTCTCAAGGTGGTCTTCCTGTAGTTTTCGTCTCGAGGACACTTTTTGAGTTCGAGCTGCACCATGCATCTGGGGAAAACGAAGTAAATGCGATTGTAGAATCATTACAGTTGTGGAGACAATGGTTGCTGGGGCGCTCTTTAAACTCATCACTGATCAGAAGTCCGTCGCTATGTTCAATAGTATCAGTAAAATTAGGAATGAGAAAATCAAACCCTGGAAAATTGAACTATCATGCGCCAAGTACAATATTTCTTATTTCTCGAATGATAGCTTTTTTTTGATAGCTGAATTTGCCTTATTTTGTGGAAGACGTCCATAAAATTACTTCTGTTTTGTGCCAATGAGAAGCTTCGATCTGCTATATTGTTATTGGGTACTCTCTTTAACGCAACGCAAACCTTTAAACGTCTTAATCAGTTACGAGAAACAGGTATATTTTTATCATAGTAGATGAGTTTTCAATATTCTATTTTGCTTTTGCTTGTGCTACTGTTATCTGTTGTTTTGAACAATTATTTGTTTTCTTTGGTATGCCATCTTACACTCACTCTGACAGAGAACGGTCCCAACTTTATCTCCTCCGAACTAAAGCAGTTTCGCCACTCACATGACATAGTTTTGAGCCGGACAAGGCCATATAGCCCTCTCGGAAATGAACCAAACAGAGCGTTGTAGCGGTATTATGTGACATGCCATTAATCTTGTCATGAAGATGAAAAGTAAGACAACTGCAGAATGGGAGTCTGCAATACCCGACGTCCTTTATTCAATTCGCTTGCTGTTGTTCACAGCCACGAATTGCGCACCTCATGGACGATTGCTTAACCTTTAGCACAAATCTACCAATGGTCAATCTGTTCACTCTTGGTTAACTAGTCTTGAAAGCTTCATGTACGATAATCCGAAAACGATCTTTTAGTCGATGAAGTGGACGTAATTGATGCCAACCACAGTCATGCTTACGGTCGCTACCTGGATGGCAGGGAAAGTAATGTGTCCATAGAACACTTAGCTCCTGGAGGCTGTGATATTTGCACTTCTCGTAGTACTTCTAATGCTCTTGCATATTTTAACAATCCTATCGAATTTTCATTGGATATTATTTCAAAACGCATGTGACGGAAAGACTGGTCAGCAAATTATTCATCCTGAAAACTTTATTGCATAAACAAACACTGCTAACACCTACCTTGACGAACTGCTGCTTCCGAGCAAGCACAGGTCGAAAAGTGCTGCTAACTCATCGCCTGAAAACATTCTTCAAAATAAATCTCAAACAGCAACTCAGAATATCCTTTCTTTCTTTGCAGAATCTCATGTATTGCCCGTCCACTGGTTGTTTGAAAAAACAAGTCTATTTTCAGCCAAATTACTTGCCTACAGAAAGACCTTACTCGACCTATGATAGGACCAGTAAAGGCTTTATTTCATTGAGCAGGTGAACGTTTTCGTTCCTCCATTTGGTCCTTTTTATCAGCCCCTAATTAAGAATAATTACATCCCAGATTTTCATGAGGTTGGACACAATGACATTGGATGGTATCGAGGCAAGAAAAAATTAGAGTCAGGCTAAGTACGCACGAATCGAGTTCATTAGTCACAGGCGTGTTTAAACATCACTCTTCCTGACACACCTTTCACTGAGAGTAGTTTGATTATGAAAGCACCAAGTTGCCTGCGACTAATATTGTGATATCATGCCTGAAAATGCAACAGTTCCAGTGTCTGTCATAAAAAGGTACTTGCAAACCTGATTGTGACTGTTACTGAACTTGTGAGCTTCTTACAGCATGGGTGAATGGCATATTTTGGATCTTGTTGATCTTGTGTGATTGACTTTGTCTATGTTATAGAATTATCATGTCAATGTTACCTACGTTTCTATTTCCAGCTAGTCCTGATCTAGTCATGCTATTTATTGAATACTTCATGCATGCATTCATTACTAAGTGAACACTTCACATGCCATGTGATAAGATGGGTTGGTTATTTTGCTTTTCTGCATACTTTGTGAAGTAAATAGCAGACAAAATCGACATAAATATGATGTACTAATCAGAAAAACATTTGATGTTTTAGATTCCACCTACACACTTCAACTTCCAGAATTTCCATATGACTTCAATATATCATCAGAGAGTTTGGATGACAATTACTGTCTACATCTGAAGCATGCGAACGCATACCTGTGTTCAAGAAAGGAACTCGCGCATCCAGGCATTATCTACTGCGAAGGTACGTGTACTTACAGAAAAATAAAATACTTTGCAAAATGCGATCAATTAAAAAAATAGTAAAAACAGATCAAAATCTTCCCTAGAACTAGTACGAGGTACGAGGACATTTGACGCATATATATGGTTTGGAAGATTATTCTATCAAGATTATAGATCATGCTCGGTTACAACAGAAATTGCTCAAGAAAGAATCCTTTTGGCAATAGAAGCAAGGGTTTTTTTCACTTCAGGGTCTTAATGTAGAAAAACGACTTTTAAGCTGGACTACTTTTAGATTACAAATTACATTTAAATTGCAAACAAATTTTGTTAGAATTCCTTTGATCTGGTTCTCCTGGTTTGGAGTTCATGGGATCTGGTCAGTTCAGGCTTACTTTGCTTCACTAGTGTGTGTAGTGTTCCTTGGAGATTTCCCGGTTATTACTAGTTACACGTTAGTTTCTTTGAAGTATGACAGTAACAAGCTAAGCATGCACTGCTGTGCGCTTGTAACTATTAGTTTTCAACTTTAAAGGAAGATTACCTTCCTCATGTCTCCCAATTCTATAGACAAAATTGGAGATATGAGGTGGCACAATAATGACAGATTTATTGATATTTAGGGTCTTAGCATTGCGCGCTTTGTGTATCCCTCAAGAAAGTCCTAGAAATAGAGATAAGGAAGTCACCTTTTAAAATCAGAGTGGTACAACAGACGGGCTATGGCCTCAAACAAGTCCTGCAACGTTCCAACATATTCAAGAACACACGTTGTAATCACCAAGACTGTCTCATCTGAACCTCAACGTGATAGGAGTCTTTCGCGATGATATGATGCTGAGGCAGATCACTGAGGCGATTAATCTCTGGTCTTTACTCCCTGTGTTGACAATATTTTCTCATCATGCATTGCATCAGTTCTTTTTCCGCTTCTGACTGTCTCCAGGTAAGACGTCTTACCTGAGAAGTCTTGTTAAGGTATTGAAAATGTTTCCTGACGAAACATATTTGCCAATTTTAATTGAAGTTTTACTTTGTGTGTTGAAGCAGTTTGAAGATAAGTCCTATCTCCGTACTTTTCTGCCAATTATGAGTTTAAGAAACGCTTTCCTAACCGAATCACGAAAGCTTGCTTGCTTGCTGAAAAGCTCATTAATACGTTCCCGTGCAATTCTTTTGCTTTGATCTATAACATATACGTTTTCTTTTGCAGGTGATGATATAGAATGTGGTGTTCAATACAGGTGCAGAGAGTTTGCTAATGCTGGTGGAGCTAGAATTTGTGCGCATAAAAGAACTCCATACAAGTTTTGGCTCACAACATATCCATTCTATGCTTCTACTCTAGGAGGCATTGGTGTTGAACCAGGTAAGCTAGCTATTATATTGTTTGTTGCTATAATCTGTCATGTCTGGCGAAAGAGTAATTCAAAAGTTACAAACCATTTGTCAGGTATCACTGGGTAAACGCAAATATTCAACGACGAGACTCACAACCGACAATGTAATAACTCATTTTCTGCTGCATGGCTAATATGAAGTGGTTTCCAAATTACGTGTTTGACTGAGATGAGTTGCTGATGTAGCATCTTGGTTTTTATGCTTTAACTCTTTTGATTTGTTTCCTGTTCTTGCATTCAATACAACTATAGCGAGAGTTTGAGTCACTTTGAAAGAAAACTTAATTGCATTGTCGAGAGAGTTACGAAATTTTACTATGTCTGTTGGGCATTAGTCTATACTGGGGCTATCATCCCCGAAAATTTTGGAAACTTTTATTGCATGTATCTGGCGTTTGATAACTTAGTATCGTAAGAGCATAACTGGTCGAACTAACAACAGGATTTGGCATTTCTGTTGACTTTGTGTGCACCACACTAAGTATACTGTCATCACTCAAAATACCAATTCACGTTCTCCTACAAACATCCTGCGAACGCTATATGACATGTGTCTTATTCGTATCCCGTATACGATATCACTATACCATCTGATACAGTAGAATCCACTTCCACATTGCATTTACGAAACAAATGTCATATTGATCAACCCCTTACTTTTTTTTCTTTGCATTCAGATTTTCGAAGCCTTTTGCTCTTATTAACTTTGTTCCAGTAGAAAATATGCAACACAAACGCATGAGAATGTCATCTCAAAATCCAAAACTACTTCACCATAGTTAAGGTCTCGATAAATTATCCCATGTCATTAAAAAAACCTGCATGTTTAAAGTGAACGGACAACAAGTTAAGACGGACGCCAAATAAGCTGCACAAAATGCGTAACGGAAAATACTAAGTCAGCTCAGCTTAATCTAGAGTGTTCATCACAGTACACACTTTTTTATATGCGGCGTTATATAAGCAGAAAGAGGTTCAAATCTGTCAACAATTTTAGCAACATCTATGCAACACCCTATCCTGGACAAGCTATAAGTATAAATATAAATAAAATATAAATGTAATCATAGTGACACAAAGACGAACATTTTTCTAGCAGCTATGAGTTTCTCTCCTCACTGCATTTTGCAAGCAACTTATAACCAACAGAATTACGTAAAAAGAAACATGAAACGTGACTGGAGAAAAACAAACACATCATTTAATTATGAAAAATGCTTTCCATGGTCCACAAGGAACAGCTAAGCAACAACCGAGCTTGGGCACGAGGAAAACGTAAGCAACAACCGGGCCAGGGCAAGAGGAAAACTTAAGCAACAACCGAGCCTGGGCAAGAGGAAAACGTAAGTAACAACCGAGCCTGGGCATGAGGAAAACTTTAGCAACAACCGAACCTGGGCAAGAGAAAAACTTAAGCAACATCGAGCCTCAGAAAAAAACTTCCGTTGTTTATAAAAAACAAGCGTGTACCTAAAAATTCTCCCGCAAATATGTATGTCTAATAGTTGAGCAAGTACGGGCTTGCTAATCATAGTTCACTAATTTCGTCTTCCTCTGAGCTGAAGAGTTGAACATTTCCCATGTAATTTATAATTTATGTAAAAAATTTGTCGCAGGAAGTATGACTCATTCATATCTCTACGGAAGCAAATAAAATCTAGTAGTAATCTCTTAACACTGCAAGGGTTGGGACCCCCTTCCCACCCAGTTTTTCTTAAATTGGCTCAAAAAGACAGATTTATTGGAACTAAATGCTGATGGATTTTCCTAAAATTTGTCGAGAAACCTTTGGGGCAATAAAAATTTTCTAAAGTAGGCTACGTGACAGGTGACGTCATAGTTTAGGAAAATGATTAGATTTGCACTCATTGTGAAAATTGTAAAATAGATGACGTCAGCAAATTGTAACAAAGCAATTTTGCGGTTTACTGCTACAAGATACTGTGCACAAGGTATCTGCATCAGGATTAACCTCCTGCAGGCCACGAAATATCTTCAAAAAGAAGAAATTGATCAAGAACCGGAGTACCAAAATTCATCAAAAATGATGACGTCATCTTCAAAAAAGCTACTGACGTCAGCATAATAATGATGCTAGTGATGTAATTTTTGTGAATTTTAAGTGTTGTTCTATAAACCTGGGACGTTTCAACCTTGTAGCAGGAAGATGAACGATTTTTAGATTTTCACATTTCATCCCCCCAACCATGGCTAGCCCCAAAAAGCCCAACCCTTTTAGGGTTAACCCTGCTAAGCCCCATTGCGATTCCAACGGAACCAATCCTGCATCTTTCCGAAATTGTACAAAAACGATATCCGGTTGGCAATAAACACTGAAAAATGGCCGTTTACTGAGATTCTTCTAATTATTTCACAAAACGTAGTTAGCTTTTCGTAATTCTAGGAGTGAAACGTATGAGCCGTATTATTAATAATACGGGTCATGTGAAATTTCTTGGAAACGTCCTAATAAGTTTCGACGTGGTTATTTTTATGGAAAAAATGACCCCAAAGTGCAATTTTGCAGGTTTATAAAAAACACTTTGAGAGAATACCTCACATCAATATAGATATGAAATATGACTCTCGCTCAGATAGTGCCAAACTGTAGCAAATGCACCTTTTCGCAGTCTCATAAAAACATAAGCAATTGTGAGAAAGCGAGAAATACTTGTGTGAAACTTCATACAGTAGCTATTAAAGAACAACTCAGCGAGGCAACCGATCTGCTAGTTGAGAATGATTCCTGGAAACTAATCAGGCCTCGCATAGGTGAAAAACGAATAATTTCTAGTGATGGTATTTTAACTCCGGAAAATTGGGTGAATTATATAACGTGCACTATATAAATATTGTTGAAAAGACCTCTTGAAATGCACGGAAAGATATTGCTCATAGTATGAACGGATAAAAGCTTTTTCGTCATTAAGGAGATCAAAGATATTGCTCATAGTATGAACGGATAAAAGCTTTTTCGTCATTAAGGAGATCAAAGACTATCATCCCCAGTATCGTTCTTATCAGAGATCAAAACTCGATAAAAAGTCCATTTCACTTCAAAAATATAGTCAGTGGGGACGTTAATAAGTTAATTCCCAAATTAAATCCAAAGAAATCTACCGCGCAGGATAATATTACACCAAGGCTATTCAAGCTGAGGGCTAACATTACTGATATTTTGTCAACAAAGGCTATAAACCAGAGTACTTAGGAAGGAAATTTTGGAGCTAGAAAGGTAGCAATTGTCCCTCTGCATAGAGCAGATGATAAAACTGTTTTAAAAAGTTATCGACAAGTTTGTGTTTTGAACGTTTTTTCTTGGACATGCGAGATGAAGAATCAAATTCTGCAGGTGCAGTTGTGATGGATCTTTGCCTTTGATTGGATATCTATCTTGTAATTACTAAGATCCAGGGCGCACAGAGATACAAATTGTGACTACGATAATCCAACTTGTAATTCCCACAGCTGCTGGTCAACATTCCGTGTGCCCGACTTTTTGCCCTAGTCAAGAAACAAGACTTTTTTCGACTGCGATCAAAGAGAGCCGAAGGGTAGGTCGCAAGCAGCACTAGCGCATGACTAGCAAGGATAAGATCATTGCTACAATAGGATGCAGAACCAAGGCTGATACTACCCTTGTTCTCCATCTTCGCCTAATGATCAATGTAGTCTGTTTACACGCTTTATAAGTGCAAGCGCTATGATATGTATCTTGGAAACAATTCAATACCAAGTCAATACATGAATCAAAAGCGCCCGGGTCCTAAGTGGCATGCATATCGCTTCGATATTGATTCTTTATTGTATATATATTTTTACCTAAAAGTCATACATCAGTCAGTGAGAATACGAAATCAGAACAGAACTTTTCAGTTTCCTCTTTCTAGAGTACCGCAGGGATCAATTTTGCGACCATTTCTGTTTAGTATTTTTGTAAATGATCTTAATTTTCTGGTGAAAGCAAAAATCCGTAACATTGCAAATGGAAATAGTCAGCGAATCAGCAAATGCTGCAAACATGGAAAATCTCATTATGATTATGGAAGCAGAATGAGAAAGGGCAATCAATGCTACTGTACACTTGCTAATCGAGTTAAATTTCATGCTATCTTACTTAGTAAAGATAAGAAAGATAATTCGGAAGATGACTTGGGTATTAAAACAAAGAAGATAAAATCGGAGAATACAGTATAATGGTTGTGTGAAGATCGACCATAGCATATGTTCTGACACTCTGATCAGAACGCACGAACAACAAGCTCACTAAGCCACGTCACAAAAGCCATTAAAAAAATCTTCAATTGCCTGACTGTCATGACCACTCAAACTTTCAAAAACCTTAGAACCATCAACATTTTCGCAGAAAACTCAAGATTATAACAGATCTTTCGATAGTATTTTACTTCGCGTCGTGTCTCTCGGTCTCTCTCCTTACAACTGGTTGCTGAGAGACCAGTGTCGCTGCATTCTGCCTGATTTCCTATTCTCTTAGAACAAATGCACCGCTTTCAGGAAATCATTTTCAAGCCTTCCGCTAAATAATTGCTGCAGTAGTAAAACGATGTCAGCGAGTGCCAAGGGAACGTTTAGCTATTTGTGAAGGTATCTGTATACTACAAGGTATTTTTATTCAGCATTCTTTTTTTGCAGATCAATACACTGAGGCATTAGAATTGAAAAACTGCGGCCATAAACTGTCAGATTGTGTCGCGTATGTGCAACCTAGCTGCATTTATGGCCCATTATTCCTAACTTGTGCTCAAACAGGTATGTAGTTATTTTCTAGCTGAAGAACTAACTTTGAAAGATCGAAAATATTTTTTTTCTTGGAATAATCATGCACGGCTTCTTATCCCAGGGCAATAGCTCTCAGTGGAAAGTGCAACCAGACAGTAAGGCTGAATTTTATATAATATACTTTGTGACCGTTCGTTTTGTACCACATCCAATGCCTACAATCGTGGCCAAAACTATTGGCACAACTGTGAATTTGTGTATATGTCATAGTATAACTAACTCTGATAATG
>JAOBRC010688563.1:0-10502 GCA_027575255.1 Scolionema suvaense | reverse complement strand
ACCCCCCCCCCCCCCCGGGTTTGGGAAGGCCAAAAAAGCCCGGGCTTAGTAGGGTTAAAAATAAGACTTCGTTCTACGGAGGTACACTCCACCCTATTTTATTTTGTCAATTTTCGGTGGATTATTGGACACCACTATAGTCAGACGCAATACCATCAATAATCTAAGAATAAATTTGTATTGCGTTCTATTTTGAACATTGATCATCGTAAAGCACGGGAATCAGCTGCCTACAACAATTAAAAAAGAATAAGCAACAACAAATATCCAGGTACTACCATACCCTGCCGAATGGACAGGGGTATCTGTTTGACGCTACCGAACCATTGATCTGTTTGGTAATAGTCAGTCGTGCTGTGCAGAACTGATCTATTTTTGTTGAGTTGAATAGTATTAGCACGGTGAAGCATGGTCTTATAAACCAAGTCTAATAATGCATGTGCTTATCAAGTGAAATATCTCTACCTCATAGCCAGTACAAAACGACATCTCCGTAAAGCATGACATCTCCGTAAGAGGTAGGGTTTTCTTTGTTATTTATTCTCACTCACAAGGCATACATATAATCCTGCACATAACACAAGCACGTGACAAGACACAGGGCTACGAGCTAAGAGTACCACATGTTGCTTGCATTTGCATATAAATTTGAAAAGCTTTACGATATAACTTCCTGTGACAGTCTATGGGGCAGGATGTACTGCATGATCGTTGCAGATCGTAAGACTTGGCATAGCTCTTCGCAGTTCACTATGTTTAAAATAATAAAGAATTGGATTAACAGCTGAATTCAAATGAAGCATCACGTGACTAACTGTGTATAGAAGGGGCTCAATACTTGGGAACGTTCGAATCAAGGAAGGCTGATACGTATAAATAGTTTCCAGAATACTATACACGATTGGTAATATCATGCAGAACATATTTACTGACATAATGAGAAGGATCAGTTGCGAGGCCTTTCGATTTTGTTTTTCAGTGATTGCTTTCTCAATAGCTACTCGAGGATTACCTTCGTCATTGAGACTGTTCAATCGGTTCTTTAGAATCCAAACTAACCGTACATAGCTGAATACCATTAATATGTATTTCAAACACACAAACGCCAGCACAAAAGCACTGAACAATGATGCTGCTCCCAGCCGTGCCCCAATGAGAATGAATGGCATCATCCACGGAGACACAATCAGTAGAACTTTCTTCTTTTTGGTCATGAATTGGTGATAACAGTTTGTTCTGGAGAGCTGATGATATCTGCTGTACGCTATTGAAACTGTTGTAAACTCAGAAACAGCTAACAGCACAGAAAAAACGATTCCGGTGAGTTTAAGTGCACACGACGGTTCTTTCGGAGATGTCGTAAGCTGCACTATACGAACAGAGCATAAGAGGACTCCAACAAGTGAATCAGACACGACAAGAGATAATATTAGTTTGTTGGAAAACGAACGCAGTCGTTTGTTTTTTGCGAAAAGAAATAGAACGAAGCAATTTGCTGAGGACGTCACTATTCCTAAGATGGTAAACAAAATGATGAACAATGCTTTGTCGGGCGGAGCATTCAAGGACATCAGTGCAACACAGTTTTCTGACGGCATTCTTTCTCCTGAAAGGAAAAGAAAGTATTAGCTCCATTTTGAATCACGTACAATCCAGGACAGAATCAACTGGTTGCGCTGTCTTGATTTTCATAGAACGTCCCCCTCTCCCTCATGTCATTGTTTTTTATCCGATTCACTGATGCATGCAAAAGAAGGACGTTGAAAGGAGGAAAGCGACTTTATTACTACAATTTTTGCGCGGAATTGTAGGCCACGAGCTAACCTATATTCCATGAAATAAAAGCCGTTTGACTGCTGTATCTCAGTGCATAATTCCCATGATAACACAATGGATTCAGAACGTTTCCTATCAGGGGCAAAAATTATTGAGAATTTCATCATTTTTCAGCCTATTTTCAAAATTCATGTACGTGCAAAATCTGATCACGACTCTGAAATTGCGACGAAGTCAGTGTGATCAACTGATTTCACGGCTATAGCAACTTACAGACTATCAAACTAGTTCGATTTCATTGCCTGAACAGATTTGCAAGTCACATTAGATAGCTGTAAACAGACAAAAGTTGCAAAATCTCGAAACTTGAGGATGATCACCAATGCGGGCTAATTTCTCCCTGTTCGTTTTCAAAATATAATTAGTTCGTCACGTCGAACTGAGTCGTCAACTCGCAGAGGTACAATTTTCTCTACGGCTGAACAATTTCATTAGTCGCGTCGTTAGCTTGCGGGCACCTGCAAACACCATGTCTTGCGCAATTCTCAATATATTTTGCACTGGATTGTTTTTTTTACGTAAAATAATGCACTAATGTTTTTACATAATAACACTGTCATCATTTTGGGTGTTTTTTTCATCATTCTTCAAATACCTTTTGAAAATTACCATTACAGGCAAACGTCCTACTTACTCGGCATTGTTACAGTAAGACCTTCACTTTGCAATGAATCTGTTACGGTGAGAGCTTCACTTTTCAATGAATCTGTTTTAGATAGCCGTATATTAATCAAATAAACTATAAACAACTCTTTAAATTTCTCATAGGTATGTTCCAATGTGACTTCCAACATCATCAGCATAATATTGAGGTCAGATTGTTAAAAGAGAAGGTTTCCCATAAAATTGTGTCAAATCACCGCTCTTAAGAGGGATGAAATTGCAGACAAGTGATTAAGAATTTTTGGAAAAATTGAACAATAACTCAAGCTAGCCAACAACTCAAAACGCTGATGAAAGGAGGAATGGAGAATGAACCACAACGGCAGATGCACCTCTTCACACTTGTGTAAAAATTGCATATTGACAAACCTTTGCCGAGCCGACGTCATCTTCAATGCAACCTAATAGATAGGTTAAAGGAGCACGATACAACGTAATGGATAGGATAAAGAAACACAATCGCCTAAATCAGCCCCGAAGCCAAGGTAAGGCATGGTGAGGCAGCTACCTCATCTTTTCCCGTAAATATGAGAAAATGGTCTCATCAAAAATTGCTTGTAAAAACATTGAAATCCGCTTATTCGTATTTGCGTTTAACCAAGGAAGTTTGAAAAATTTTGTGCACCTGTCTTGAGATGAGGTAGTTGGATTGACGTTTACCACACCAGCGTGGCTTGTTACACACTCGACACATCCCCCTCTAAGTCTAGCCCTTCTAAACCTATTGATCGAAAAATTCCAAGTGCTTTCAAAAGTTTTGCCTAATCTTTTTCATACTCGATTGCACGAGCAGAAAGTCTCCACATAGATATCACCTCAAAGCAATCCACCCTGACAACGTTATTTATACCTTATCAGACGAAACTTTGTCTGCCTAAATGTCCCCAGGCAAACATTTTCATCGGGTGAAATTTTCGTTACCTATTCAAAAATTCGTCAATTTCGCCCAAACTTTGCCACAGGAAACTTTAATAAAGTAAGGCTAAATTTTTGTTAGAACAAAATATTCGCCCGATGAAATTTTGGTCACCTGGCACCACTGTTTGGCCCAGTAAAGTGAAAGATTTTTTTTTAATTGACGGCGCTAGGGGTATCGGTGCTGAGTATTCAGCATTATTTCTGAAATAGTGAGTGACTGCAATGATGTGAGACATGCACACAAAGGCAATGTGGCGGATGTCTGAAAATAAAGTTACGAAGACATTTTCAAACGAACTACTTTCACTTCATGTAGTTCAGGAAAGCAAAAGGGCTGGTATATTGAAGCATTTCCAATGAATTTCAAAACATAAGCAAAACAATTCAACCTCTACATCAGTTACGTTTATCCTCTACTTCTTCAGATAGTGCTATGTGTCCATGTCATCCTGTTCAATGGTAGCCCATCTTAAATGCATATCGACGACGAAATAAATAGAAGCATCATGAGCACCGTCCAACAGGAAGTTAATAAGTGTCGTGTATATGTTCCATATGTTCCATATTAAAACAGCGTTAGTTTCTTAGCAGTAACCTTATGTAATTTGCTTGCATTACTTGAAAATAGCCTCATGGTATTTTCGTACATTGAAACGTGTTAGGTTTTGTTCGTTATAGCTCAGAAAATTTTTGTCTTGCGTCGATATCTTGTGCTATTGTGTACTGTATTAGGAAAAAATTTCGCGAACTTCGCGAGTTTGAGCCTGTTTCCTGAAAGTTCATCTCGCTGTCCTCACACAAAAGTCCATCTCACCATTTTTGTCTCAAAACACGATTCTGCAAAAGTTTATCCTGTCCAACTTAACTGTGGGGAAAGTTGTTTGAACTATGTCTGTGTATTATGCAAACTACACTCTTCTTTGAAAGATCATGAGCAATTTAAGAACAAATAAATTCTGGATTTCGTCATATATGCTAAGAGTAGTAAAACTATTTTAAAACCAAGATGATAAAACTTTTAGGACTTCATCAGAATGAAGTCAGATGTTAAGAACTATTTATATTAAATATATTTTTCGTTTACGAAGAAAATATTTCTATACTAGAGTTGATCACAGTTCTGTGACACGAAAAGCAATTGTGACTGAAAATAGGATAAAAATGGAAAACAACGTGACTCATCTCAAATGTTCTGGTTCTTATAGAAAGGAATGAAGGTTTAACCATAAAGATTGGCAAGATTTTCACCAAAAATGATAAAATAAAAATGAAGAATGAAGAAGATAGTATGTAGTTGTAGGGCCCTTCCCCCTTCCCTTGTCCCCCCAAGAAAAGCAGCTATTGTGCTCTTGCTGAAGCTTGTCATACTCATTCTGTTTGTCTCACACCTACCTCACCAAAAGAAACACTCTAACTTTGGGACGGGCCTAAATTTTCACTAACTCCTTGCAGAAATGGCCATATGAAATTATCATTCCAAATAATGTTAAAAATCTACCTTTCCTACAAATTCCAGGTCTATTATTTTATCGTAATTCATATCAGGAGATCATCATCTGATTTAAAGAAGTATTCAGACAGTAACCACGCATCAAGAAGTCTGTTTTAAATTGTTATGTCAGTCATCACAGCTATTACAAGTAAAGAAGATAGTTCATTAAACATTCAGCTATTGAAATACTTCTTCTGGCAGCAGATGAGAACCATAAATATGCATGATTTATTCATAACTATGCAGATGGCGTCATTAATGCAACCGTGACGTCATACTTTGTGCCAAAATTTCCAAATTACTTTTGGGTTTTCGCCCAGATGAGACGAAAATTAATTTGTAGATTCTGCATCGTAAAAAGGATCAATTGTAAATATTTTATCGGAGCCCTCCCCTCTCCCCCAAAGTGCACTAGTATTATAATTGAAGACATGCCGACATATTCGCATAAGCAGCTGACAAAATGCTTGCTTGTATCACGCTATAGTCTATTTTCTGACTGTGCTCAGGAACATCTCAATTATGAAATGGTGCGTGAAAAAAAATTGTCCCGATGAAGAGAGTATTGGAGAATGGGATAAATTTTCGCAAATCGAGCTATTCGATTGATATCAATTTATATTCTAGAATTTATTATTAATTAATTAATTTAATTCTCTCATTCCTGAAGATGACGCTTGATGCGTCGAAACTACAATCCTGGACAAAATATTTGACACAAAAGGCTTTTCTCAGCCAAAATCAAGCGCTTCAAGAAATTTTTTGCTGGTGTTTAGCAACCTCTGTCTACACTCTCAGTGCAGTTTCTAGCAATTTGACGCTAGTAGACCGAATGCCACGCCCTTTGTTCTTTAAATTATCTGAAAAAATTAAAAAACCCAAGTCACGCCCTAAAGCAAGTCCTACTATACCCTGTACATACCCTAGAAATGCCAAAACATGATTTTTCAAAAGTCAGAATTTGGAAGTCCCTCAAACGAAAAGACCACCCTCCTACCCTGATTTGCGGATCGGTACTTGTCGACCTGTTTTCATTTACTTACGGTACGGAAAATGGCAAACACGCGCATGCATGCCAAACTATTTTGACCAGGATTGTAGTCGAGTATAAAAATGTCTCTTCAATTTCTCCGTGTTTTATTCTTATATTATTGCAATTTAGAGACCAACAGAATGTGGGCGGAATAGGAAATGCAACTCCATGCAAATGTATTTGATCTTTCTTAATCCTGCAGAGTATTGGGGGGGGGGGGTGTGGAATCCACCCCCTGCATGTTTTCTTCGTGTAAAATTTTTTTGCCAAACCCGAAGGGCTTGGTGTTTGTTGACGTTTCCACAAATTTAAAACAAATTTGGTGTGGATATCTATCCTGGTTCTAAAGATATCAAATTTTTCCCAGCCGCTGTTGGAGAATTTTCCATAGGACTGCCTATAAAAAAGACCCATGTCGGCATCGATAAGTACCCTGTCAATGATCACTTGTAGCATCCAAACGCAATACACCAAAGACATTTTCAGTCCTGACATAGTATTATGAGATGTTCTTCTTTATCTCTACTAAGTTTTGTGGGTGTGGCACCATTATGTTAGCAGGAGGGGGGGGGGTAGAATACACGCTCCCCAATACTCTGTACTACCCGAAAAAAGCCCATACTCTGTGGGGCTAAACCTATCTCAGGTCGGCCTTTTCGGATTATTGAAAGGCAGGTTGGAGGGGGTGGGGCTTTTGCCCCCCTGCTTTGTTTTAGAGCAAATCAAACGTTGACACATGTTGGAATGTTCGCCTTACTCCGAAAACATTTTTAAAAAACATTAAAAATATACCTATAATTATTATACTCAGACTTATGATGTGATATGATGTCGCATGTTACCATATGTAACATAGCCCATGTTTTACCTAACTTTGTTTCAAAACTACGTTTTGGCCCGCAGAAACCCAAATAGTTGGGTGACATTTGTCGCAATCTGTTATATTGGATTCGTTTTAACCTTTTCCATTGTATTTTCACCATGCAAAGTGTATTCAACGAGAAAAACGTGAATTTTTTTTACGTTTTTAATTTTCAGGAATATTTAACCCTTTTGTAATCATTTGCAATATCACGTGACCTCTTGAAGCAACATACTCTAGGGCAATTAAGTAATGTTAACTTTCGTAAAACGTTTTTTGCTGACAGGAAAATTGACAGGGCTTTGACAATCGTTTTCTGCCAAAAACTCCTGAAATATCAGTCCTTAAAAATGCTTTCCCTGAAAAGTTCTTACCGCAAACATCAGAATATTATAGAATTCATCGGCACGTACCTTTACGAAGTAAGCCAGACACAAACTCATCTTCTTCTGAATGCACTCTCCTATTTATGCGCTGCACAGGCAAGTAAACGCGGAAGTGGCCTACAAAAAGGAGGAAACGGTTTGTTATCCTTTTCCTGGCTTGGCTGAAAAGAAGCGTAGACAAACTCCTGGAGACTGGACCACCATGAATTTCTATACCACCTTTCATAGTTAGGCTATGCAGAATGGGAGAGAAAACAAATTCCACAAGCTAAGACCTGAATTCAGACACACACAGACTTGATTACCCATACACACACTTTCGTTTTTTATAAAAGCAAAGATGTCATTATGAGAGGCTACTACTTTGAAGCGTTAAAAGCTAAGAAAATGATAAGAATTCGTAGTATGTTATTTAAGTATGGTTTTCAATTGATCATACGACGCATAATGAAATATATATTGCTTTTCTTTTATCACTATTGTTGTTACGTAACATGACCATTTTATTGTATCGTCATAAAGTTGAATCATATACGCAGATACTCACCTGCGAATCAATCCTGCCGAATATGAACCTAAACTGGTTAGCAGTTCTTGTGAAAAAAATCAATTGTTCATGGTTGCTTGGGATCTGATGCTAAACAACGGGGACAAGTTTCTCTCAAAATGTCTAATTTTTTATGACTTAAAATACGTCTCAAGTTTCATGGTCCAATACCATCCAACTAATTTTTAGTAAATCTTCAGTGTAAACTTTCTCGGATGGCAGGCACTCTCTTAATCAGGCCTTCATTAGTTTTATCTGCTATAGGGATCGAGTACTACTAGATCACACGAGATCATGGCGAGTACTACCTTGATCGAGAAGCATGCAAACGAGATCATGGCGAGTACCAATGCCTGTGGGTTAAAGCAGTATGATGCAGGACCAATGCCTAGTTATGCCAGTGACAGCCTATCACACACTCCTGTGCCATACCATAGGCATGCAAGTAAAAGCTCTTGGGAAGCAGCGTATGTTGGAGAGCAGCGTATGATGGGACCATGAGAAGTTAACAAACACTAGAGCCAGTTCAAATTGGAAGTTCTCCTCCAGAAAAACACGTGGGCTCATCCCGATGGGGTACTCGACGTAAAAAACGATCCATATTTGATAAAGAATTGTGATATACTTTTACGCCACAAAGACTTGCGCCGCAGGTAAAATTTGGACGAGCGAGACATTTTTATTGACCAAGAAAAGTACGTTTTTTAAGTTGGACTGACTGTGAGACTCCATTGAAATTTTCCCGTTATATTATTAAAATCGCTCGGCCTCAGAATGCAATTAAATCGGTTCCTGCCATGCAGATTAACCACAATAACCTCCAATTCATTTCCAAGTTAAATTCAACACAGCTTGCTTTTTTCAGTAATAATACCCAACTTAAGAGAATCAAACTTTACGCATCTACTGGAACAAGAATTCACGTAAGTTCGTTCGGCATGTCATCTTTCTAGCAAAAACGTCTATCATCATGGCTCCATTGCTGTGTCCATATTTCGACCTCAATGGTTGTCTGGGGATTATCGGAGAGAATTGTTTGCACAATTGTAAACTTAATGTTGTATTGTCCAATTCAAAGGGTGATGATTGGGCTTACGCTGTGCCCTGGGATTATACTTACTTTTGAACTAGGCATCGAGGCGGACGCAAGGGAATTTCTTCCTACCTTGCTTTTAATTGGAGTGATATGCGGTTAGGTGTGCCATTACCATCGTGGTGGTCATGGCTATTGTCTTATTCAGTATTGGAGCAATCCTCAAGTATCCTTCAAGGTACATTTGCATGTTGCTTGATAATGGATTAGTCAATAGTCGAAATATTGCAAAACTGTGTTGTTGCATTACTTTTGTATAAAAATCCTATTCAGCAAAATTCATCCGCAACAAAACGAAACACACTGTGAACATCTATGGCTCACCAGTTTGATACAGGTCAACCAATGATTGTTTCAACGGCTTCATTGTTCTGTCTCAATCGTTTTTAAGTCTTTATTACCTTTCAAAATTCCTTCTACATTGCCGGTTAAAAAAATGGAGAGTTTGCAGGAGTAGACTGAACAGATCCGTAAATCCACGTGGGTATTCTGATCTAAAATGGCATTTATTATACTGTTTCTCATACGCCGTGATGTAAGGTATCTCACCGCAAACAAAACCAAAATCAGGCTTGCGTCTTTAAGATTCGGGGATGAAAAAGATCAATTTTCATTTTTGCAACCGTGAGGTACGTGACACAGGAGAATTGTGTATTGGTGATCGTTTTGAACAAGAGATGTCGATTGTATCCTATCCGCAGGAGAATCATGTGCAGATTCAATTATATATTGCTGCTAATGTTTAGGACGAGGCATGATTAGCAAGCATTTGTACATTAGTTGCTTCCTGACTTTCAACATGAGATCCGTATTGACTGTCTATGTTTCCACAGTGTAATTATGTGGTCAGACCAAAAAAAAAAGCGCAGCTTGGTTTCTTTCCCTAAATCTGAAGTCAGATTTCGAAGGCCTTCCGCATAAGGCTGGCATGCAAAACTCGTGTACGCTGTTCTCTGAAAGTTTAACATTTTTTTCTCGTTTTGGACCCAACGTTTCGTGTCAAGCCCCAGTTTACTGACACGTTATACGTCGGGAAAGTCATACATTTTGGACTGCAAAGGATTCAGGGGTCTATTACCTCCTTTTCAGCTGTGTTTCTGGGTTAGTAGTCTTTGGTTCGTAATTTTGGCAAAGTTAAATTAAAAATTTCCTTTGCAGATTTTTCTATGTGCATATTTTGCTCCCTGCAACTCCGAAAAAGTCACGGCAAGTATTTGCGCTCATTCAAGAGTTATTCAAGAAATACGCAACAGCCGCCTGAGGCATAATTTCTCCCATTTGCAGAAATTCTGGACGTTGCTACTTTGGTGTAACAGCCCATCAAGTTTCAGTATTTCCAAGAAGAAAGGCGGTTCACTATCCAGGGTTGAGTTGATGGTATACTTGTCTGAGTTGGTTGGATAGCATGGACGTATATTTTGACGTCCATATTGGGATAGTGTGCACGACATCGATTGATCTGTAGGGATTTTTTTGAGAGTACAGGAGATGCTAAAGTTTTTCAAGCTTGAATTTTGGATATATTAAGCAGATGGACAGGAATCAGTGGATGTTTGCACGGCATGAGGACAAAACGACGTGATGGAAGAGAGTAAGATCAGGTGAACTGGGTCGACATACTTAACTAAAGAGTAGGTGATGGATCAGGTGAACTGGGTCAACATACTTAACT
>JAOBRC010688452.1:0-10502 GCA_027575255.1 Scolionema suvaense | reverse complement strand
AAGTAACAAGAAGATTTTTGTTTGAAATATCTATAACTATATCTTTTTTATTTAAGTCTGTATTTAGATAATGATTGTTGTTATGGTGGATGCGTTACAGAGTTATTACACATGTACACGTTTTATTTTGAGAGCGAACGTTCTTTTTTGCTTTCATGTTTTTAGCTTTTGATTACAATTTTGGTGTCCTAATGTTCTTATAAACTTCGTTCTTTCAGAACAAAACGTGTAATATGTAATGTTGCGGTGTTAAATGATTTTCTTGTTACATGGTTATGTACTAAATCTAAATCAGTATGATGTCGCTGAAAGAAAGAAAATAGCCGATCAAATTATCAAAAGTTACAATTTTGAGCTGTAATCCGGGAAATTTGGACTGTCTTCCCAGGGGGCGGTGGGGGGAGGTGCTGGAGGGGAGGGATGATGTTCAACAGAGGAGGTTTAAGGCAAATGATGGTACTGGACGGGAGTGCGATAAAAAGGGGGATAGGTATGCATGTTAGATAAATGGAAACTATGGACTTTTGGGAAAAGAAAAGTTAGGCAAAATTAAAGCTCAATTAGAATACTAGAACGAACTTGGAATACCCTAGATCGATCATACTATTAATGTACTCCTGTTTGTGACATGAGATAAAATGTTCTCGAGACATCAGTATCACCAAGAAGATTTAGGATAAGTTTCTTTTAGATTGCATAATGTACAAGATTTGTATGTGTCAAGAATATTTTATTTTGAACTGAACGTGACTTAAATTTCTGTGAGTTATTTTGTGTATGTAACAGCGGACATGTCATTAAAAGAAATATGTTGCAAGAAGCCACGCTTTTTTCTTATACAAGAAACTGAAAACCAGGCAGACTAAGTATTTCTTAATTATGCATTAATTTGGGCCTGGAATGTTTAATCATTATGGGGTTGTTCTTCAGACCTTACACCCTCCCGCCTTTCTCTACAATTCTTCTGAAGGAAACGTATTTTCTTCACCAGAGTTTTTTATTTTATAGCTAATACGCTTGTTGTATTGGGAATTTAAGTATTTTTTCTAGTAATAATCTGTCCAAGAAAGTTATGGCATACATCCCTCAAGACAGCCATACGGTTATTGTTTGATTTAAATATAATGCATCTATGTTTCCTACCGCCATGGCTTGCTATTTGAGGCTGAGAATGTTTCTTAGGTTTCAAGGTATATCAGCCATGTGTTTCTAATATTTAAAAAGGTCGCGCACAGTACGTTGTATTTAAAAAAAATTGGGTACTTCATAATATGTACTTAATATTATTTATAGTTAGTGAATAGTCTACTTTACTGTAAACATAAAGCAGAATTGTTTTTTCTAGCCTAACCAGCTCCGTGGCCATAGAACTCATTTTCTCAGAAGCATGCCTCACGTTGATCTGTGCCGAAAAACTGACTAGGACAACTTACGTCTTCATCGGCCATTTTGCTTGTGCTGACCTCAATGAATTTGCTCAAATTGGTGCACAGTGAGAGCAAGGAGGCAGTGTAACGACCGATCTATTACTGCAGTCGATTGAGGGAGGAAGTTTAGAGTAATTTTATTTTATTGATGTCATTTTAACTTCCTTCAGACGACATACCGCCTTTCAGCTGACATGCCCCAGTTTAATGTAACCCCCGTCGCAGGGAAAGGTCATCTGCCGGATTAGCTGATCACAGCAGGTGGTTACGTGCGGAGTGTGAGTGTGCCAACTTGTTCTAGTCGTTTCTTCCTTTCTGTGTCTCCGAGATAGTTAGTGCGCTTTCAGTGTGATGTAAAGAAACGACTAGTTCTTGTCTAGCAACCAAATGGCATTTGGTTTTATCTAATCTGACCGATCGTGCCACTAAGCATCTGTTGAGGGTAACAACAGGGAGAACAGTAACGCATGCGCAGTACCTACTTATTGTATTAGCAATATCCACAAGTAAAAGATTATCTAACTTAGTTGGACAAGCTTCAGACCGATTCATAGTAGTGGAATGCAAATTCTGCTAGGAAAATTTCCGCCCAAGGAGATGACCACTAGAGGCATCCTTGAGGTGTCCACTGATGTTGGGGTTCATCAGCAGGTGAAGATGTTCGCCTGGCGTATCCCCAGCACAGAGAACTTGCATTCTCCACCGATAACTCCTACAAATATCAGTCGCCCGACTTCCTGGAGACGAGCGATGAACGCACGCCTGCTGATTTTCTTAGAACAACCACTGAAGAACACAGACGCACTGACATCATATTTGATTTATCTTTCAGATTTATTAACAGGGAGCGAACTGACAGCTCGCTATTTGCAAATTGCGAACGGACTGCGAACATCAGTGAGCCCGAAACTCCATTACACTAAAAACATGTGAATCCAAACTCACCTGATCGATAACATTTGTTGATAGAACAAATACCAATGCGCTATCACGAGAGAACGCTGAAACATGTGCGTCTCGGAGAACTTTCTATTTCAAAGACTTCATTCTCTACATGCACCTGTCACAGACATCGATTACCTGTAGCTATTCACCTTGCTAAATGAGCATGTGTTCCAGAAGCAAATCTCAATTACGCAACTATCAAGCTTATTGAATGGGCAAAAGAGGTCATAACACATGCTAGTGGTTTTATGCAATAGTTGATATGTAAGCAAACAGCATATTGTTATAAAAGAGTTGATCTTCATTGCTATTCCCGTTCATACTGTTTTCGCAGTCATGTTGTCTACTGCTAGTCTGAGAACTGTGAAGAAGTGGGGAGAGGAGTATAAATGCAAACTGGAAAAGAAGATTGTGGCAAACAAAATAGCGTCTTTGCATGCACAGTATGCAAGAAACATGAAGCAAAAATAAGGGGGCTAAAAAGTTTCCAACAAACTGCCTTGAAGGTTCTACATCTGTAAAGAAAGATTTGTTACAGAAGCATCTGTCTGGAGAAGCGCATCTTAAAGCAGCTGGTTTGGAAATGAAATCTAGTCTGTCACCAGAAGCCTACAAGGAGCATGTAGTTACAAGCACTCCGATAGGGCACGGTCTTGCAAAGATGGCAGCACAAGATCTCGAAACTATGAGAATTTGTTTCAATACCGCATATCATTTAGCTAAAAAAGAGCGACCCTTCACAGACTATCCAGATGAAATTGTAATACAACAAAAAAATGGGTCAAACGATTTAACTCATATATGAACGAGTGAGCTTGCGGAAATTTCACAGACACGATCGGGAACTCAATGAAAAAAGAATTACTAAAAGCTTTCACAGCCGCGAATTATTATTCTCTACTGACGGACGGCAGCAGAGACACAGCAGTTCTTGAGCAGGAAATGATAAGTTTTGGTCCTGAGTGAAAATGGTTGCCCCGAAGTTAAGTACTATAGTGCGGAAACACCAAAAAATGCCAATGTTGAAGGACTGAGAGAATCGATTGAACTAGCTTTCAGCCAAACGGAAATAAAAAAACTTTACGGCATATACTCATGGACTAAATGTCGATGGAGCGTCAGTGAACACTGGAATTCATAATGGCCTTGCAGAACTGCTGAAGAAATCTGCACCATGGCTAACTATGGTACATTGCTTTAACCATCGTTTCGAGCTAGCCATACAGGATGTCTTCAAAGACCAGTTTTTCAAAGAAATTGATACAATATTGACGAAACTGTTTTAATTGTATCATTAGAGTCCAAAAAGCTTACGTAAATTGTGTGGATTCAGCGAAATTTACGAAACTTCGATTCCAAAACCAACAAAAGCGCATGGAACTCGTTGGATTGCGCACAAACTGGGAGCCATGAACATTGTCCTACAGAACTACGGGATTTTCATCGCTCATTTAGAAAGCCTGAGTACCACTCAGGCCCTCAAACGTGCAGAGATCGAGGGCTTCGCGAAGAGGAGGAGACATGCCAAGTACCCTCTCCATATTGCATTATATATGGATGTTCTTATGCCCCTGAAAGCATTGAGTGTTGGCACGCAGAAGGAGCAACATGATCCCCTCCTCACGATAATCCAAGAAATCAACTGGACGATGGCCTAACTTAAGATTCTTGTTGGGAACGCTATTGATGGTTCTATGATTAGGCTAACAAACTTCAGTAAATTCACCAATTCTGTTGTACAAAACGAAGACGGTAGTTTTGAGTATCAAGGTGTCAAACTAAGTGGCTTTGTGTCTAGCAGGACTGCGATCGCTGCTTTGTATGAGGAAATTATAAATAAAATTTGCCATTCCATGGAAGCTCGTTTTAAAGATTTGCAGTCCAGTCCTCTGTACGAGAACCTCAAAGTTATTTTGGACATTTCAACATGGCCAATAACAGAAGCAGATCTACTCCATTATGGAGACAACCAAATATCAGCCCTCGTTGCATACTTCAAGCCTTTGATGGAAAACAACGGATGTGCAACTGAGGAGATATTATCGCAGTGGGATATTCTTAAAAGTCATGTCCGCCACTGCATTCAAGGTTTGGCAGACATCGTGTATTTGAATATTTGGAGCCAACTATTCCAATCTGCTCAAGTCAAAACTGAATGCAGGTACGTTCTGCACATTGTTGAGCTGCTGCTGATCTCGCCATTTACGAATGCAAAGGTGGAGCGCATGTTCAGCCGCATGAAACGCGTTAAGACAGATTGGTGTAACCAGCTGTCACGAACCCGACTTGAACACTGTCTTCGTATTAGTGAAGAAGGAGTGCCACTCAATCTGTTCGAACCTGATGCTGCTATTCCCTTATGGTTTGAAGAAAAGGTGTGACGCATTAGTTCGGCAAAACCACATAGTTATCCAAAGAAGAGTCTCAGTGTGGGAGGAGCGATGGCAAGGGCAGTGGATGTTGCATCATGTATGCCGTCGGACCTAGAATCTGACAAAGAAGCTGGTAGTAGCTTTCTGTGAACAAGCTTTCAGTGTGGACTTCCATTTCATTTTAGATTTCGAAAACGCTTACTACTTCTTAAAAAATGCATGTATGCATTCTGTTTATGTACTCGAAAGAGAAAATCTCTGGGTGAAGCGGGTATATGAGCTGCGCCACAATTATGGCTGTTCTATGTGTTTATTAAACAATAATATGCCTAAAGAAATAAATAGGGACAGAGCCATGATAATTTATAACCTTCAACATTTCCCAGTTTGCCCGCTTTGCCGGATTTCTCTTTACTAATACTATATTCGTTGAAGCACATAACTCTAACATAGCTACATTATATATGTGTATAACAAAATCCGACAGATATTATTTTCAGCAATTCTTCCTGCAAAGCAAATATCACATCCACTCTGTTTTTTTTAAGTATTAATAATTCCGCTACCCAGACCAAAACTGCTGTCTGCCTGTTTTACTCTACAACCAAATCTGATGAATACGAATTTATGCATTAATGATTCGCAAACGAACGGAAAGCACCCTTTCATCAAATCATATAATCAACGCATGCAAATAAGCAAACAACAACACAACAATTTCGTATTTGGGTCTTATTAAGCAGGGTCTCACACAGGTTTAATTCCCGCTTGGCATGCCCGGTACTGCTACAAGAGATCAACTTAAAACATGTGTTGAAGTATTTGCCTCCTCTAGCAAAGAACAGGCTTGTTGCCTTCTTAATTACTCAAAAATTCAGTGCAGTTCTATTTGACGAGTTATTTGAAACCAGGCAATTTAGAGAATCCATGTCAGACATCCCAATTACCAGTATGGTTATTGTTGGCTTCAGATAACGATGTTCCCTGCAAGACAGGAATGAAAACAATCGATAATTTCAATGGATGTGAATGCTTCCCGGTCCTTATAACACACTTCATTTATACTTTTGGACAATTATTTTAAACAATAAAAATATTGCTTGGAATTCGTAACGCACTGCTCAGTAATAAAGCAAACAGGTTGGTGGTAATGATCTTCTCTTTGCCGTTTCTGCAGGCTTGAAATGACAGTGACGTTCATTCTAGGACCGTAACTTACTTGAAAGTGATTGCAGCAAGGTCAGCTGCTGATATGACAGAGCTTGGAAGGGTATCGAACTTAGGTAGTTTTAAACTATGGCAAAACCAAACATGCAGCTGAAAACTTTCTGCCTGCACAGGACTTTTTAAGATCACATGATAGTGGCTGTAATGAATATTGGCTCATTTAACATTCCATTTGATCACGTGCTTTGGGTTGTCCTGCTTATTTATCATAATGAGGAGCTTTGAGCTGTGGAAAATCAAGACAAGTTTTCAACAGGATAGCTTGGAAGTGTAGCTCTCGCACTTCGCCGGGCCGGTGACTCAGATAGGGATGATGCACCTTCGAAGATCTGAAATTGCGATCGAGAAAGAAATTTTGAATACAATTGTTGTTACTGAAAATCATCTGGATTCTGTGAATAAATTCTGCTAGCTTGAATCTGGATATGTTCTGCATAACCTGGCCCCTTTCATTCTTCATTTGATGCAAGTATACTGTTTTTGTTCATTTCAAATTCATGAAAAAGAATGTATTTTTGGACTTATAAAGCTCTAAAGTAGCTGAAATGTTGCTGGCTCTGGGGGCTCCGGAACCGACCCCGTTGGTGGGTTCAGAACACCCCCCTAACCCCCAGTTCCGTTTACGAATGCCAAGGTGTTTGGGCACACTACGTACGCATCGGCCTATAACTGCAGCATATGCCAGTTCATTAAAAAAAAATGCGAATGGTCTCCTTCCCCTAATTCACCCCCCTGATTAAAGCATACTACACTAGTCTGCTCCAAGACCCACTCACCTCCTGTTAGCAGAGCGAGTCTCAACTCTTGAGAGCAGAACGAGCGAGTGGGTCTTCTGAAACTCATGAGTAATTTATAGATGCCCTATGCCAACCCTCTTAATTTTCAGCGCTTGCTTCACGTATCTGTGAAGATACTACACAAGTGCATCGAGGTCAAGACTGCATAAAGTGAGTATCAGAAGACTTAGCCTTTCCTTCAAATCGGACTCGATTTCCGAGAAACAATAGCAACAAGACAGAACTACTCTATAGGCCTCGACAAATTTATTTTTCGCTTGCACAGATTTTTGTGTGCCTTAACGGTAGCAGCGTGTATGGCGTGCACGAAGACCATTTTACAACTCCATTCACTCGTCTGAGGGGAAGTGCAAGCTCTCTGACGACAGGGGAGTCCGCCATAACGAAAGTCTTTGCCAGCTGATGAACCCCAAACATCAGTAGGACACTTCAACACCTCCTCCGATGGAGACATTTGCCGCAGAGAGTGCATTTCAAGCTATTCCATGTACTGCAGCTTGCCTTACTGTTCCAAGTAATTCTTCATTCGTGGTTTACTGTTAACACAAGTACATGTGTGGACAACCAGGCCAGCTATGCATATCGGTAATCTTTTCCTGGAGCGCATGAACCAAGAATAGGTCGCAACATTATATGAAGATTAGAATTAATGGGGACAAGACAACATTTCCCCATCTGCTAAATTAATAACCTGATATGCATCTCTCAAAAGAAAGCATGATGCAGGTACCTGACACCTGGTCTAAGCAGCATTCAGGTCACACGGAAATTGATGTCATGTTCACATCAACAATAATCGAAGAAAACTGCATGCAAAGGCAATTAGCGATGGCTACAAGCAGGCACACATTAATAAATCAATCATGTAATGAGCAGCGATTTCTTGGAATTGGGTTTGCAAACTGGAAGGAATGTTTTGATGTTGCTGTCTGTGTTTGAATGTGCAAATTTCCTATGTGCACGAAATCAGTGGTATCAATGAAAGGCGCGCGATAGCGCGCGCACGCTGACACGTGCCCCAGCAAATTTTGCGCACTCCAAAACAGCGCGCGCAACTCCTTGTTTTACTTTTTTCACGCCCCCCTGATATTTTTTCTTTCGCTACAAGTGGGTAGTACATTTCTCTGCTTCTTTCGTCCTATTGTTGAGACGATTAGAAATTAATCACGCTCCTCCTTCTTATCTGATTTCATGGCGCGTCTTATTGTGTCTCAACTTCAGCTGATCGATCATTAGAACAGATCACGTCAGTTTTGTCAGATTTTCGAATGTTTATCACAAATTGGTGAACATGTGTGCTTTGCTGTTAGTGTGTGTCTCGTTACGATCGTGTAGACATAGCTTCGGAAAAAAGGGGAATTCTGTGAATCTTTCAACGTTCCTGCAATGGACGGTATAAAGTTTGTTTTGACTGTAAAGTTGAAAACGCGGCCTCACAATGTTTATGTACATCTATAGTCTGCTTTTTATCTGATTAAGAAAAGATTGTAAATTTCCATTGATTTACCTAGTCCACTTGAGTTCTATTTTTTTAAAGCACCGAGGTTGTTGACTTACCATTATCTCTTTAGGTAAAGGTTACAGAACAAGACGTGAAGACAAAGCTTTTTTGGACGAACTGTAAACAGTTTCAGGTATATTTTACCGAGCGTTTTATTTTGTTGTTGAGGTTGCGATTCATTACTAGAAAAATATTCTGGAACTTGTGTCGATTTTACAACAGAATTAATTTCGAAAACTCATTTGTTTTAGACGAGGTCCCTATACATCAATCATGAAAATAATTCTGCACTTTCATTCTTAATGCAAGTTCTTTGGGGACGGCAAATCGTTTTGAAAAAAATTAATTCGTTCATAGATTCTCCATAGACATTCAGCTAAATGTTCCCACATCGTCTGATTTGATTCCTTGGTTGCCTTTAGCAATATCCTTTTCACGTATGGTATTTAGATCAAACTGTACAACTTCAAAATGGCGGATTAGTTACGGACGAAGGGAAATCGCTTGCCATCACTGTTTTCTCGAAGGAGTTGTTAGCCGTTTTAAATTTTTTTAAAAGGGTTTCGGGGTGCACTTTTTGCAGAAGGGGGATGCACTACGCATATGGTCAGTATTTTCTTGTTTTGCCGTACATGATCGGAGAATCTACAGACGGAATTTTTGACGGTACTTCACCGCGCGCCCAAAAAGAATTTTCTTCAATTTACGCGCACGGTAGTCGCGCGCGACGATTTTTTTCGTGCCAAGCACTGCGAAATATCCTGCGCCACAGAGTAGCCCACGATGCGTGCCAGCTCGTTTCCGTGCACGCATTTGTCAATGATACTTCCCTTACAGCTGCAAGCATATATTATGGTACACATCAAAATGGGTCTAATGGTCCAATTTGGATGCCCGGTTGTATGTTCAGGGGGGGCGGATGCAGGGTTCTCATTAAAGGCGGCAAGGCGGCGCAAACAACCGCCTACTTTGCTATATGTGCCGCTAACTTTTTTAATACTTCTGTGTTTTTATATTATAGCTATTGCGTTACTTGTCTAACTGTGCCCCCTACTTTTTCTGCAGAACCAACTACTTTCCTAACTAGTGACAACTCTGGGACGGTAGAAGCACAGTGTAAGGGCTCTAGGAAAGACATATTGGTTAGGGTAATTTGACACTTCCTGAAGCCTAATACAAATGAAACGTCGCAGGTACATAGAGAATATTAGAAGTTCATTATGTATTCCAAATTTTGGGGCAAAAGAAGGACGGCTAGGGTATTTTACAGACCTGTTTGTAAATTAATTGTGACTTTTTGGGTCTGTAAAATAGCCCCTGTTCATCAAAACGCCAAACTTAGCTGACGCATTTAGGCTATGAGGAACAATGTTCCAGCCAAGTTAGAAGATAATTGGTGCAGTGGAACGTGAGATATCAATGCCAAAATGGTATGATGGTGATTTTCACACCAAAATAGATGCCCCAAATGATTTCAGGAACATGATATTGGCGCGACTGTGCTGCGCGCCAGAACAATATCCTCGGGGGGTAGGGGATACATATCCGCCTTTACAGATGAAGGGATAACAGGTGCGATCGCACTTCATGGCAGCAGAAAATCCAATGCATGTTGATAATGCAGACCACTGTGCCAGACAGCAATTTGTTGTTTTTGCATATGATAACTCAATTGACGTAGAAAACATCAACGAGCCACGAGAACAGTTGCTTGCTAGAGGAAAACTAACAGAAACTTTACCACCAACACCATCAGCTCTTTAGCATGCATGTCGACCTACACCAAGGACATACATGCACAGACCAATTATTAATCTTGGGGCAAGAACAAAAGAATCCAGTAAAATGTAGCCGGCAAAAGAAAAGCGTGCTTTGGGAGCAAGATAAAATGCAAATGTAAGGCAGCAAAACTGGTATGCACAACAATGTGTACCTGCACTTGAAAGCATTGCTCACTGTTTCTTTTGTTTTTGATACTTGGTTTTACATTAGATTCCTATATTATGCTGTTCCACCTGTTTCAGTTCTAGGCAGGTTTTGCACGCTCTTTTCTTTGACTTTTGCATACCAGGCATGTAAGTGGCTTGTCACGAATTTCCCGGAAAACTTTTGTTGAGTGTTGGCGGCGAGGAGAAAAATTTGACTTTTTACCTCCCCAGATCGCCAGAAAATGCACTTCCAAACTCAAACCTGTCGTAGCTGAGCTCCAGAATTTCACTTCAAACTCTATTGC